>CAAKHC010004001.1:8981-26641 GCA_901007825.1 Macroramphosus scolopax | reverse complement strand
TTATTTGGGCCCTATTGGACTTCTCCTAAATGAACCGCTTATTCGACGGCCTCAACACGCTCACAAAGTCATGAAACTTTGCAAAGTCGGGATTTGTGATGCTTTCAAATGAAAGAATCCTGGATGTCCTGTACAACATATCCTATATTCTTACACCTTTACGATTGTCCATCAATCGCTGCAACAAGTGACCTACCTACACCTGGAATGACCTTTGTCATGCAGTGTGCAGACATCAGACTCACATGTCCAGCACCTTGACAGCTGTATGTCATGATCAACCACCAGGGGGACGAGGATCATAGGATGGCTGGATGCTGCAGAGGACAGGGCCTGATGGCTGCTGTTGTTGAGGTGCAGCCCCGCAGCATGTTGGATTTATACAACATTGGTTTGTTGTAAACACAAACTGTGCTTGTTAAGTATTTTCAAATCTTTGTAAGTACATGTAGTCCAGTTAACAAGTACTGTCACGTTACATGTGAAGTGTCTGTCATATTTATAAGGCTTTTATTTTGGAAATAAAATAATAAAATTACGGACAACATACATCTGAGTGTTGTTACTGTCTAATTCTTTTAGAAACGTTTCAAACTAATTCCACGGAGCATTTTATGACTATTGCAGAGTACAAATATTTATGAGTTTGTTAAATTAGGGGTTTAATTACAATCAGAAATATTCTGTATCCTTCAGAGATCTTTTCCTGTTTTCAGCTTCATACATCGACCTGGGCTCTCGTGTCCTCGTCGTTTCCAGGCAGGACAGAAGCAGCTGCAGCAGCAACACAGAAACACACTCAGAATATAACTGAACAACTCAGCCTGCCTCCAGCGTGTATTTCAGGTGGTGCATGATCAGCTGGTTTTCTATTGTTTTCTGCAGAATACTTTGAATTTGCACCAGCTAAATAGGTGGACTCTGTAAGTTGTCCTCTATTTGCAGTTCACTTCCTCCTGTTGTGAAGACGGTGCTGGTGGAGTGAGAGGACCAAACCTGCAGCATCCAGCCCCTCTTTGTAGGAACCGTTCTGCTGACCACGGAAACATCCAGAATAACAGAAGTCTCGGAGGGAAACACAGAGTTTAATTCAGATTGGACAGATTCATTTCTTCCACTACTGATTGGAGCTCAGCTTCAGTGCAGAGAACAACCTAGAAGGTGACAGTTGACCAGAGGAGATCAACAACATGTGTCGAGGAGTTCAGTCTTCACCACACGACGTCTCTGCTGGAAACAAGCAAGAAAACACATTTTATCAGGTCGACTTGTCCTGAAATTGAGAGTTTTAAGCTGAAATAAATTTGGTTGTTTCTTCTCTGTGCTTTAATCGTGTTTAATGAAAACTATCTTCCAATGAATGATGAGTATTTACAGCTGATGAAGGTTCCACTGTGTTTCATCAGGACCTCGTTGATTGGATGTTCTGACCCAGTGGGATGACGGACGGATCCTCAGGTACGGTCACCTGAGCCAGAAGACCTCGATGATCCATATTGGAGGATGGAGTGTTCTGATGACACGTGTTGGAAGGGGCGGGGCTAAAGATTCAGTGATCTCACCATGAAGAACACGACTGATGTAACTCAGCTACACATGCACAGATCACATGTTTGATCAGGAAGAATCCATATGAGGATAATATCGGTTTATAGGTAATTAAAAAAAACACTTCCTATAGAGATCTAATTCAACAAGGTATTAACACCAAATCTATTCTACAATAGATGAATCAAAACTGTTGGTGAACAATGTTTCATGATGTGTCAACACAGTGCTTAACGTCAGATTATGGTCTGGTTTCAATCAGCAATAAAGGGACGATGGCCGATCATTGAACAGTGATCAGTTTGATTGACCCCCCCGACCTCAGCGACCTCTTGATGTTGACCTTCAGGCTTTATGTCAGTGTCATTAATCTGTTACTTTACGCTGGTTGTGATGATTATAGCAGCTGCAGGCCGTCCGTCCAGTGGATGGAGATCATGTTCAGACGGTCTCTAACATGTCGGCTCAGAGCTCGGTGATGCTCGGTGATCATCTTCTGCTTCTGATACCAACACAAACCACTGGGATGATGACGAGAGGCAGATGTGCAGGTGAAGAGATCAGTCATGGAACCAGGGCTGATAGATGGTTTTAATATGGATTCATTAATAGTTATGGACATATAATCATCTCTTTACATTACAACGTAAGATTAGAAGAGCATGACGGATCACTTCAACAAAATATCATAGTTTTAAAAAAAGTCAATAAATAAGAGCATAAATAAACCAAATAGATATTTTCAACTCAGATATAGATTCATAAGTAGTAATATTGTGTCTGCATGCGTCATGAAACACCCTCAACCATCGTCTGTACAAACACAAGAGATCGGTCGCAGGTACGAGTGGAGTTCATGTACAGAATGACTCTATGAGGCTACTAGACCAAACTGAAGAAAGGCCCGACATAGAAAACAAGGTACTCAGGAAGCACTTAATAGAGACCTCATACACACCCGACACACACACAACAGCAGTGCATCCATCATGGCTGTATGTACATATGAAATGCACACAACATCTATAACACACAGGCTTTCTCGCGCACACACAGGTTGAGTAACGACCGCCGTCTTTGGGAGACCCTGATTCCACCTCATCCTGAGGACCAACGACCAGCAGACCGGCTGTTAGCTGCCGGTCGTTCATGTGTGAGGAGCTTCAAATGAAGAATGTTCTCGTTACGCATCACCCTCAAGCCGACCGAATAATGTTGAAATTAACTTTTAGATTTAGTTTCCAATCTTGAGAATGAAACGTTAAAATGAACCTTTTTGAATTCGGAAGGTGTCAAACGTCTGCTGATGACCACAAGAAGAACGTTTAATCTTCATTATTCACCAATGTTTTACTAATTTCAACGGTTCTGTTTGCTGACGGGATCTTGTCATGTTACACCAACACTCAGAGTTCAGTGTGTCTCTACTCCTGGTGTTCATCTTCATCCTCTTTGAACTCATCTTAACCAACAGGCTTTCATTTGTCTCGTAGAAGGTTTGTTTCGTTTTTAAATTCATAATAAATCCAAACCAGAAACAAATGCAGCAGCCTCACTTGTGATTCCGGCCGGCTGATAATCTGTGATCATTATCTCCTCTGATCTTTCATGTGAAACCTTCCACCATCGTTTCCTGGCCTTCACTCTTCCTCTCCTAACAATCCTCACTAACTCTGTTCTCACGAGTCCTCAGCTCTCGAGAGTCAAAAGATGTTTCCTCCAGGTCTCACCGTCACGCTGCTGCCCTGCTCCTCCCAAACACACCCAGTAAGCTACGGGAACACTGGAGAAAGAACAACTGGAAACATGTTGGCATTCGTATGACGTATGGCTCACTGTCATTATCATCAACACAGAGGTAATAGGATGCTGTACAGAGTCACACACACACGCAGACACACACACGCAGACACGCAGACACACACACACACACACACACACACACACACACACAGAAAAAAGAAAAGTGTGTATTTTAAAACCAATACGAACACATAGACCTATTAGAGGAGCAATCCAAAATTAAATATATATTTACTATTCTACATGTTTCATTTTTAAAGTTGTTTCAGAAATATAAGCTTTACAACCTGCATTGTTCTGGCCAAATAAAGAGTATTCAATACACTGAGGCTTTAGGAATCTAAGGATTTCTAATGAGAGACACTCACCGATCCCAATGAAGACCGCCTTGTATCCTTCTTGTTGCAGAGACGTCAGAGTCATTCCATCAACACCGAGACCCTTCTCACACACCACCTGACGTGCGCACACAAATAAACACTCACCAAAAATAAAATGCATTGTGATGAAATTGTATGTGCGACCAGCATTACACCCACAGTTTGTATTCCAGCATTTGGAATGATCAACATTTGATATCAAGATGTGTCAATAGGATTTAAGTTGCTCAGCACATACCTTGACTCCCAGGTCCTTCATCAAGTCTATTTCAAACTGGAC
The DNA here is from genome assembly GCA_901007825.1 of Macroramphosus scolopax. Lineage (NCBI taxonomy): Eukaryota > Metazoa > Chordata > Actinopteri > Syngnathiformes > Centriscidae > Macroramphosus > Macroramphosus scolopax. The sequence goes on along the minus strand of CAAKHC010004001.1, from coordinate 22,630 downwards.
AACCTCATAGGGAAGCCGAAACTGGGGAATTTCTGAGACGCTGTGTGGAAGCACATTTTCCCAGTAAAATATTTTGTGTCATATAAAGGTATGCAGATATCTGTCACTCTGACATCTTTAAAATCTGAAATATTTGGATGTTTTGGCAGTCCAGGTTTCACTGTCAACAGGTTTTCTCAGAGACCTAATTAGAAACTCTGTTTTTTAGGGCTTTTTAATGAAAAGAATGTCTGGAGTGCTCAAACAAGCTGATCGAGGTTTCACAAGTTTCATAAAAACAGCTTAAAGCTAACTTGAAAAGACTAAGCAAAGTTCATCTTTCATTACATACAACACATATACTAATATGTTATGAAATATTATGATACCTTAGCCCTCCAATGTACTTCTGTTTCTCAAATATGGTAATGTTATCGTATCCAAGTCGGGCTAGGAAGGAAGCACAGCTGACTGACGCAGGGCCACAGCCAATCAGAGCAATGGGGGCGTGGTAGGACTGCGGCATCTCATTGGCTGGAGGTAGCTCAGGATTTCTGATCTGAGGAATGCCCATCTTACTGAACACCTGAGAAGAAACACACACATACACTTTTCAAGAGCTTTAATAGACTGCATGCATATCTTAACATAAGTCCAACACCCAACACAACATGGCTGATTTAAGAGTAAGTTTAAACAACAAGTGAGGAACCCTCACCTCAGCGCCTACAACTTACAATTAACCATCATCATCCATTCCCAGTTTAAGATTAAGATCATAATATTAAAACTAGGAATAAACTAACCTGAGTTACAGTTGCAGGTTTGTTATGTCACATATGAATATAAAAGTGTGACAGCTGTGTATCTGTATGCTTTATGCCAAGTAATGATGGTGACACAACTGCAGCTGTAAATGATTCCTGCTGTGTCATCTGAGGAGTTGTTGGTTATGAACTTCAACAGCTCTGGAAACACTATATAATATGTTTTGTGCGGCTCGGTGCTTTACCTCAGTGGCAAACTGCTGTAACCCTCCGATGTTTATAGGTCCTTCCTCGGAGGCGTACAGGTTGCAGCCCCCAACACACAGCTCGGACGTGGGACAAACCATCCCACAGGTCAAACCCAGAGGGTTATCAGACAGGATGGCCCGCGCTGCCCCGTAGTAGTTCTGATGTACCCAAACACATACGTAGACACAAATTATAACTCATAACATTTTCTGTATATTCTATGACGTTTTACTCTTTGCTAGCATTTGGACATTTTCTGAAGTCTTTTGCACATGATACAACTTTCATGCAGCAAGGAGTGTGTATGTTGTAAAGTACCTTATTGGAGATACTTGTAATAAATGACTTGATGTCCAGGTTAGTTGGGCAGCTCTTCTGACAGGGAGCATCAGCACATTTAAGACACCTAAACACCAAATTTACTTGTATTAGACAGAGAAACGTAGTGCTACGTACATTCAAACAGTATTTGTTTTACACTGGTCAAAGGATGCAGCATCATAGCAAACATGTGAATTCAACATTAGCCTACGTTGGTAGCATTCATTGCCTGGGAGGGTATAAATGTTAAAATGTGTGCACCTGCAGGTCTGAACTGCTGCATATGTGGCTATGAAGGTAGCATGGTTATTTTCCTGTTTTTGTAGGGTAGGCGGTTGGTGTGTGCAGGACTCGGTCTGACAATAACCTGATAGCTCTCCCTTGTGGACAACTTGTTGCCCGCTACTGCGCAAGAGTGAGTGTGTTACAAGTTCAAAGTCGTCCTTTGCACTTAAAAATATGAACCATTGTCCTTCATTCTCACCTCATTGCTTCTCGTAGAGCTCCGCGCTCGCTCAGTGTCGTGTGCTTTATATCGTCGAAGTTGTTCTCTAACTTCACACACGACTGAGGGGTTTAAAGAAAGATGAGAAAATAGAAAAGGAGTTAGACAGATGAAGGGTGAAGAGAGGAACACAATTTTGTGTGTGTTTGTGTGTGTAGGAACGTACATCACAGTTCCTGTCAGGATTTCTCTTCCAGTGTTTCTTCTCTTTCTTCTTGTTCGCTGTTGACTTGATCTCGGCATGAGTCTTGACCCTGGGATTCAGAGCCAAGATGCTCTGTAAAAGAATTCCAGAAAAGAGATATAACCAACACTGAACGACTATTCTTGATGTTCTTTAAATCCTACAATTGTACTGTGGTCTGTAAATAATACATACTTTATCATGAGGTTCAGACCTACAGAATAGCCATCTGATAGTAAAATGTTGTTTATGTTCATCAGGATTTTGTGCTTAATATATCAAAAGTTTTAAATGAAATCAGACTTGTGCTGTCACATGTGGCTGCTTAATGATGAGGAAGTCAAGCTATTGATGCTTTCTGCCTGTTACTAATGAACCAATACTGTTATCTAATAAGACAAGATAAGATAATGACGAGCTGCAAGGTCAACGTGCTGAGGTTGTGTGACCAGTCAGATGAGCTAAATGAGGAAATATATCTGAATAAGAAAGCAAGATGCAATGTTTTGGTATAATTACTGAATACATTAACATATAATGGCACCTTGGCTGTAAGGGTTGAATGTAGTTACATTATAAAGATGCAATGTATACATACCCTATAATTCACTTCAATCACTCAGACTCTCTATTTCAAAAGATATAAATAGTGGCAGATGTTTATGAGATCTGATGAAACTGTTGCCCAATCTCTTCACATGTTTCCCCCAAACGGCCTTTCTGAGAAAACATCACTTATCTACTGCTTGCACAATGAAACACATGGCTTGTTACATAAGGTCATGCTCGGACTACATAACATGACTTTTTATCCTAATTCTTACTGTTCAGACATGCTTAAGTGGCAGATAAGCATATTGTTTGGAAAAGAACAGCGTCTGCAATTCTAATCTGATTCCCAAAACTCTTGTGTAGGTTTTATCTAAGGGTGGTATTCAAAACACATTGAACTTGCAACACCTTTCAATGCAAGTACCTACTTTTCATATATAAAAGCATCAGTGCACATATTTTACTGTTACTTAGGAAGGATATGAACTTTTGAAATGATCCTTTAGTCTTGTGGTTTTCTGTTTGTCACCTGTTCATCATGATTACAGAGGTGTTGGAACAAGAAGGGATCCTGCACTGCTGCCTTTCTGCCATAAAACATCAGCCATGAATGCAGCCTCAGCTGGATTCAGTCATGTGTAGCGGATCACTTCAACAACCTTGTTGTTGTAAGTATTTAATCCCCAAAGTTTAAAGAAGCATAGTACTTGTAAACCTTCGTCTCTGCCTGCAGTGTGGTAAGGTCACCTTGAAATCACTGTCGACTTTTTGTGGTACAGACCAGTGGTGGCTGGTGAAGAATATTCTAGGTGGAGCTGTGCCATATTCAGTCAGTTTCAGTCACCATAACATTACAATGTAACACAAACTGCAGGACACCAGTGCTCTGTGAAATAGTCAGTAATTATTTAATGCCAATATTAAAAACCTGAGGCATTCTTACACAAAAACATAAAAAGTATATTGCAAAAAAATATTGCTGGATGACCTGTGCTAAGGTCAACTACAATATGTACAAAGAAAAATGGGGTTTGGGGAACTGGTTATCAAAAGGCATACTGGGAAGTGTAGTAAATCACTATTGTCCCTCCACCACCGACTGACTCTGCTTAGGGCAATAAATTAATCACCTTTTATATATCACTGCATTATTTTGCATTTTAAACGCATATATACTTAAAATAAGTGATTATTGTCTATTTAAAAAAAAATATTTTAAAAAGATAAATCACAGAACACTTTCCACCAGGGAGGGCAGCGCCCTAGCGCCCTCTACTGGCCAGCCGCCGCTGGTACAGACTGTCTATGCAGTTGTAGACTTTAATTTTTTAACAATATTTACACTGACCGTCTTCTACCCTGAGCTACCTTTAGGTGTTGGTGTAAATGTGAAAATGGAGCCTCTGCACAGTAATGGGTAAATCTCAACAGATTCGCAGGTTTCACTTTCCTTTGATAGTTTCTTAATCCCGGCGGTTTAAGGCAGGAAATGTAACAAGAGAAAAATAGCATTTTACACAATGACGAGAAACATTGATTTTCAGGAAATGTATAATTTCTCAAAAATTAATTAGTCACATATTGGTTTATTGAGTTTAAGGTCGTCATCAGGCGAAAGCAAGAAAAAGGTAAGACACAACAAGTTACCTCGATATCTGGAAGATCTTTACTCAACATTGTCTTCTGTCAGGTTGTTGCTGCAGACAAGATATCTTGATTTTATAGCTGGTGTCTGGATTAGAGCTCCGAAGCACTGTTCGGGACCACTCTGCTCCTGAATGCAAGTAACGGAGAGCTGGCGCACTTATTATCTTCACTCCTTGCAAAGGTTGAGACCACCAGAACAGGGAGCGACAAAACGTCTTTTCTGTGGAAAACGTCACGATCTGGCCTCACCGGTCAAAGTTTAGCAGCAGGTTACAGGGTGCGTTGCACCTGCACTCTGCATGAATCAACAGTGGCCATAGCGAGCTATACTGTCAGGTCCAAAATCCACTCCTCGTGAGGGGAGTGAAAAACAAAACAAAGAGAAAAAAAAACAACCTTTATCGTCCCACGACGGGAAATTTACAAATATGGACATCCATATATGGTTTTCATGTGCAGTTGGTGTTTAACTTTGGAGATGCTGTTGTGACTTGTGTTTGTTTTAGGTGTGGCCCTTAACTCAACAAAAACACTTAATTTGCTCACTATGATCTTTGGAAAACACCTCTATTGCTAAAAAAACCAAATCTTTATAGATTATCTCCTCTTTATTCCTTATTTATAGTTTTTAAAAGGAAGCCTCATTTCATTAACTTAAAGCTACATTAGTTGAATTTGGAAAGGTTAAGGAGCAGCACAACAAGCTGTAAACAAAATGAACTCACAACAGCCAAAACATTATGCTGCGGCAAGATGTTGGCGAAAAGTTGCATATTTGTGCAAAGGACAGACACACCAGGAGCATCTGTTTGTGAGCATTTCTGTGTCTGGCGACATGGGAATATCCATATGTCTAACCTCTCCTTCATGTTCTGTAAATGTTCAACTATGTTCAACAGCTATTCACTGACTTTGCCTCTGTGCCGTTCGTAGCTGAGCGGGGAGCGTACATTGAGTTCACAGAGCTATTTGTTGAAAACAGCTAGAGACGCTGGAAATAAAGTTTATGAGAGTTGTGAGATTGAACCAGAACAGTCAACAAATCAAAATGGGCTGTTGGACTCTACAATGGTGATTGCATTAAAACACAGAAACATTCAAATGAAAATTCTTTATTTTGTTGTGCAGATGTGTCAAATGTCATTGAGATAGAGCATTGAGGCAGCAGTGGCAAGTAGGGCGACAACCGTAGCCATGGCAACACCTAAACGACATACAAGAGGAGAATCAGGACTCAGTACGCAAGCATCAACTCACAGTAGTTCATTAGTAACAAATCAAGTTGACTTGTCCTTGGCTGATAATGTGATATGAGAAAAAAATCAAATCCAGGTGTTAAAGGTGCAATTTGTATGTTAAAAAACAGCTCGCAACTCGTGCTCCAAACTCCAGACCAATAACGGCAGCATATTACCAGAAAGTTGGGTTGTCCAAGTCTATTGTCGGAAACAAAGTATAACCTCGCATATTACCATTGTCAGTAATGTTGTATTATTAGCCAGCTAAACTGGTTCAAGTTTTCTAAGGTCTTGTTCACCACCTCGGTGAGATGGAATGTGACGTAGACAGGCGGATCGGCATTAGCAGTAATACAATTAGAAATGCTACGGAACACACCAGCCCTAGCTTGTTTTCAACCTTACGAATTGCACCTTAACTGGCAGGTCAGCTGTGGTTTTACCTATGAACTTGTTTCTCTTGGGCTCCAGCACTTGAACCGGTTCCCCAGCGGGCTCTGGAAACAATCAAGACACAATTTCACGAAACAAAAATGTTACATGTTAGAAGGAATATATTTTGTGAAATAAGAGGCTGTAGAAGAGATACGACTGTTGAAGAGAGCATTTGGACACAGTGAGAGGACTGGCTGGGTGAAGAGAGTAGTCATTACTGTGTGCCTGTGTTTACATGTAACATTGGAAAGTATTTATTTAAAATAATCTGTTATCTATTTTGGATTATTTTGGTTGTATGGATACACAGTGAAAGTGTGGAAGTTTTGTAATCTCACCCTCAGTAGGAAAAGGTGGTGCCTCATTGTCATAGAGATAAGAAATTGACAGTAATTGCAGAAAGCTGCCAGGTACTTTGTGGAGTTTCTGACCTCTAGTTATACTATGGAAATATTTTATACATTATACAGCCACTAAATTATACTGCTCTAGGCCTAGACTGGCAGGGGAACTCCCATGATGCACTGAGCTTCACCCTACCCCTCTCCATCTACGTCATATCCCATTGATATGATACAACATGGTAAATTCAGACTCTATCCCCACCTGCTGGTTCTCTGGTCTCTATAATTTCTGCAGTGATCTCCTGCAAGGTATCCAAGTCTTGATCGGCTACATCGATGTCCAGCATCTCTTTCAACCTGTTAGTCATCTCAGACAGATCCTCATCACCGAACTGGTAGTCACACACACTCACTGGCCCGCTCACTTTTACAGGAGAAAAGACACGACGAGGGCTGCAGAATTGCTCTGAAAGAGAGGGACAGAGAAATGGTGGAAAAAGCAGCGTAAGGCTTTGTTTCATTTAAGAAAATAATAAAGAGAAGCGCTGAATTGGAACATTTCCTGCCCTATGCTGCCGTGATTAAGAACAAACACAGGGAAGTGAGACCATGCGAATGCGGTGTGTACCTGTCCCTTGTTTATGCCTGTCGCTTCCTCTGCTCTCCTCCTCTGATGCCAGCAGCTCCTCAAGCACCATCTGAATCCTTGAGGACAGCGTAGAAACCAAATCCCTCTTCAGCAGCTGCCAACAAAGATGTTATGATGAATAACGCATTGTTTCCACACTTTGTTTTCACACTGCCGACTGTAATAAAAAGTTACCTTCACCGCCAGTTGGGCCTTTGGTTTGTTGCTGTGTATGAAAGCTCTGCTGTGGATGGCTCCTCTGACGGACACACTGCCTCCACATTGCTTGACCACATCTGTTAACCTCTGTTCCTCCTGACAAATAGAAAGTCAGTCCTCTCTTTCATCAAGATCCATATAATCATATATGCCATACAGTGTATAAAGCTTGTATAGTAAACAATATGTATTGCTACTTCATTCATTTCTTGAGAGACATGCTGGAGGAAAAGTGCAACGACCAGCACAGAGTGGCTGATATTGGGTGCACGGACAGTGTGGGCGTACCCCCGAGGGCATCTGGTTTTCAATTAATAGTTTCAATAAATATAAACAGCTGAGTGAAAAACAGTGAAGCCGGATAACAACTCAACAGAAAGATGCTTTCTCTGTAAATCATAGTTGTCAGGAGCAACATGGCCCACACTTGAACCAACAGGCAGATATTGTCGAGTCATGACAAATAAATTACTTAAACACTTTTTTCATAATGTACTAGATGTTCTAAATGATGACATCATAACAGCAATTGCTTCACACTGCATTTTGAAAATAATAATAATATTTTTAAACAGGCAGCACACGCTTATAAGTGATGATGAGTGTTTTTTTTTTTTTTGCAGCAACCTGGTATCACTTTCAGTGTGTTAAATGAAAATGAACAATTGACAGGCGTGTGTAATGGGGGTTTTCCAGGGCAACAAAAATAAGGCACGAGGTTCCACAAATCTTCATAACATGTTTTCATAGCTTTTTGATGATTTTCAAGTGGTAGACAAGAACATTTCCAATCTTGTCATGAACTGTAATTGTTTCATAAATCATAAGCGTGTGTGATTGTCTCTTACCGGTGTGATGAGCAGCTGAGCTGTGCACGTCTGTCTCACGTTCCTCTTCTACACAGTGATATACACAGTAGTTTAGAATTATACTCTTACCTTTTGCAAAAGAAATACATTGATTCATTTCTTCAGTTAAATTCAGATTTTCTAGTTCAGTATTGTGACTGTTGAGAAAAGTAGATTAGTGTGTCAAATTCCTGGACTGCCTATGTAAAATACGTTCATACAAAAACAAGGGAATGAGTTTCAGTGAGCTTAGTCAGGCCAGTCTGTAACTTTCCAATAAAGACGATCCAATAATCACAGCCACTTCATGTCGTGAAGGCCAACCTCTCTTTTGTCAGTCCTAACACAACTATTTATGCCTCCTTTTCATGGGAACATGAAATCTAGAACTTATCTAAGCTACATCTTGTCACCCTCTATATGACGGCTGACTTTTAGCTGCTCCTTTGTAACAACTATCAACACTTTTGTTTCCTTGAGGGGTCTCAGAGCAGTCATACAGACCAGCATGAATTTAAAAACTGGTGACATAAAGAAACACCGGGGAGTAATTTACCATATTATGGGACAACCTGCTCATACACACAACATGCAACAGCTGGCACTTTGCTATTGCAGATATTTGATCAGTCAGTACAGTGTTATCTTGGCTGTGTTTGTTTGTAAAGCTTCAGCCAGACAACCCGGGTTTGTTTGCTGGCGTTGAGGATTGATCATCCAACGATTACTGGGAATGAACTTCAACTATGAGAAAGTTTTAATACATTTACATGTCGGTGTGTTTTTACAGTGCTGGTTGAAGTTCATACAACCTGTCCTGCTGTGAGTTCTGCGTCATCTGGCAGCTTTACTCCATCAATCAGACAAACTCCTCTCTCTATCTGGTGAACCCACATTTTCAATCCCTCCTGAAACAAAGACGGAACTCACAATGATTCTATTGAAGTTCCAGAAAGTAGATTTATGTTCAAGTGTGAGTGAGCACTCTACCTTAAGACATCGATCCATGTTTTCTGTACATGCTCTGTCTTCCGGTAGAGGAAGCAACATGTCCACATTTAGACAACATGTCACCATGGTCCAGGAGGAACATACACCTGACTGGTACTTCCAGTCAGCAGGCTTGGCAATACTCTGGAACAACCATTCACGATTAATAACAACATAAGCTTTACCGTGGATACATCAATGGCCGAAACTCTGATTTGAAGTCACTCCAGTGCTTTTTGATGTTAATCTGCATTGGATCGGGTGTAATGACGGCAAAAGGATGCTGTGGCTTTGTGAGACACTAAAGATTTAAACTTACTTTGGGGTCTTTGACGTCAAAGGTTCTGCAGACAGTTCTGAAATGAAGGGTTAAAGATCACCCACAGCAAGTAACTCATTCATCTATCCTTCCCTCTGGCAGCTACCAGGCCTACCATGAAGGCCGTGCTAAAGGATACTTTCTTGTTTTGGGGTTGACGTGCAGCGTGAGGCAGTCGGTGACGTCATCATCAGCAGGGCTCCACAGGCGATCCGAAGAGATCAGGTTCTCCACTGCAAAAACCAGCTGCACACACAAACACACACACAGATACAGACACGGAAGAATGGATTTGACAAGGAAGAGGAAAGCATGGAATGCAAAAGACAATAGCAAATGTGTGTGTTAATAATAATAATACTAGCATACTTTCTGGCATAGCCAAGATATCAGCAATGGAGTTGCACTATGGGTAATGTAAGGGCCAAGTGTTGACAATAAAATGAAATGATATCCCTGTTTGTTTTTTTCAGAATCATTTTTATAATGGGCTGCTGAATCAATGGACTAAAACATATGCCACTTGTACTTGGGTGTTTTAATGAACCAAACCTGACGGAGTGAGGTTAGTGTGTCCTTGGCATCAGCATCTGTGATGATGAAGACTCCCAATACAGACAGTCCTCCAGGCAGCATCCTGGACACCTGAAGGAATCATACCAGTAGCAAATGTAAACTGTTTCACTGCACAACAGCTGATATGCCAACAAATAATAAAGAAAATAATCTTTTAATCAACTGTATGAGTCTACTGTTACTTCCCATGAACATCACCCATATGCTATAAAATATGGATGTTACACCTATTTTAACCCAGTGAAGACGAACATACACTTCAGTATTGTGATGGTGTGTAATCCCTCTATTCCCACCTGTCGAGCATGCTCGCTGATCCACTCCTTGTCCAGAGACTTCCCTGCTGCTGTGGACTCCTCTCTCGGAGGCGTCCGAGATGCCATGACAACAAAGTCCCTTTGAGTTGAAGTCTGAAATGTTAATTCATTCACATCAATCTTTGTTTCCACGTACATTGTACTATAGTATAGTGAGTTACAGAACTGCAATATAAACAATGCAACCAAGCCTACACATGGAAGTAGAGTCAGTTTATATCCTGAGCAGAAATGTTGCTATAGCCAGGGAGCAGTGGACATAAACTACTTAAATTATGACCAACTGGGCGTGAGTGATAGGTTTCTGTTTCATGAATGGAAATCCGTTACATATGGTCGGATTCTATATCCTAAGCAACTAAAAACATGACATGATCTCTAAGCAAAGGTTTGACTAACAGACACATGTTAGTTTAATGTTGTTTAATGTTACCTGTCCGATAAGCAGGCCTGTGACTGGACCTGCTTGTTGTTCACATAGTTTGGAGAGATATCCCTCCACGGCATCTTCTACTATGTAGCCACGACCCATTGTGCCTGACAGACAGTGTGAGAAGAGAAAGAGTGTGACGTTAGTCTGTCCGTTAGGAAAGTACTGAGAAATGAAGATGTGGTAAAAGAGAACACAACTTAATCGTTAACGGTTTTCAGGGGCTTCTACACAAATAAGTAGCTGCTCCTGAATTATTTCTGCTCCTTAAATGTAGCTAGCTGATAACAATTCAGGTCATCTAGCTAAGGTTGAACGTACAACTTGAATAACAGCCTTTGACTATACAGTGTTGAAAAAAAAAATACCTGAACGAGGCGAAGCACCAGCTAAACTTTCAACCTAGAGTAAGACACCTTCCTTTTAGTTATGACAGCTGGCAGTGGTTCGTCAGCCGAGTAGAAAAAATACATTTACCACAAGACTTTGCACAGTGAGGTACTTCCGTCGCACCGCTCTGCTGTCATGAGTCAACCGAAGTCAGCCAAGTAAAAGCGTCAAGTTAGACAGCAAAAAACACACATTTAACTGAGCATTGTTTATTTATTTTCAAGATAAACTCTTGATAACCACTACAAGTATTAACTGTGTTTACATTACTCAAGTTGCACTGTATAACTGTATGAATGCATTATATTCTCAACAACTAGGAAGCAACAAAAATATTGAATTGAAATGAAAAGAATAATAATAGTATGATTATGCTTGGAGAAAATTCGTAATATGTGTTGTTCTCTCTGTGGTTGAACTGTACTGATTCAGTCAATTAATTTATGTGTCAGGCTTCTTGGCGATCAAGTCATGGAAAATGATATAGGTTTGAAACATACCTGATCATTTCCACAAAAGATAATCCACCGCATCTAGCTCACAGCACGCTAGGTTAGGATTTAGACCGTCAAACTGGGCTTTATTTTGAAAGCACGGAGGTTACATCCTGCTCATGTAAACCTGTGGCTTGACACCTACTTTGTCTGACGGCCACCGGTGATTTCATGAACGGGACACAGTAACTTGTGTTATTTCACCACGGTTTGGCGTCCATTTAGTTATATTTCTTTTGGAGGAGTAGTTGGAGATGGCGGCCGTCCTGCTGCAGGTACTGGAGCGGACGGAGTTGAACAAACTCCCGAAGGGTGCCCAAAACAAGCTGGAGAAGTTTGTAACGGAGCTTCAGAATGCTAACGAAGCGCTCAGGACGCAGCATGAGCGGTTCAAAGCGGACAGTGGTGCGTAGCTACAAACAAGTTGAAAGTAGTCAGTACCATGAGTTGATTAAGATGTAATCTATGATAGAAGCTATGCGGCAGACTTCAGCATAGTATGAAACTGTGTTTGGTACATTCTGCGACACACACACACATTGAGTGTGTGTGTGGTAATTTACAGTGCTTGCAATCGCCAGCTAACGTTAGCTACATGTCACGTCATGTCAAGATGCTAACTTTGGTAGGAGGTGGCTAACGTTTTTCCAGCAGCCCTTAAACTTGGAAATTTATTTAAAGAATCGCTGTACGGTGTGTTGAATTAATGTCGAAATAAAGAACACATGAACACTAAATTATGCTAAAGTGAACGTTGTGTCAAATGAATCCATTAGTCAGTGTGATGTAGTGTTCAGCAATATACATGTTCTTTACCATTCATATTACACTCATGTACTCTTGTTGAATATTCTCTGCCCCTACAGAGCAGCAGTACTTTGACATTGAGAAGAAACTGGCGGAGAGTCAGGAGCAGATCCTGGCTGCCACCAGAGAAATGCAGACACTCAAGGAGGAAAACAAAAAACTCAGTGAGTTTTCACAGACATGGGAACACAAATTATCATCTCTCTTTATGCAGTAATTATTGCTTCAAGTTAACCTTCCTAGTCTTGGGACATTGAGTTTGCTATGCAGTACATAGTACATCTTGACTGTAGTTAAAACAATCTGTTATTCTCTCTGTTCAGATGAAGAACTGAGCACCCTGAAGGGAATTGAGGGAGACACGCCTGAAGATAAACCTCCACAGCAGGTAAAAACACCCATATATTCCAAGAGGATGTAGCAATATCTGTTGCTATCTATCTATGTAATTATTTTGCCTTGTGATGACATCAGCCAAGTAGAATTTTAATTTTGTATGTGTGTATGTAGATGCAGCAGACCAAGGCCAAATATGAGATTGAGGCAGAGAAGAGAGAACTAGCGAGGCTGCTGGAGAAGAGAACTCAAGAGGCGGAGAATCTGACTGGTAAGATATCAGACAAACACAAAAATAGGTGCAAAGGCACAAATCTGCAAGAAAGTATTGTATATTAATACTGCATGTTCTTTCTATGAACATATCTTTCTATTTCCAGGCATTTGATAATAGGTAATGAATCTGACTTCACACAGGTTTTATATTGTGAATCCTGTTTCTCTTTGCAGAGGATGTAAAGCGTCTGAACGAGAAGCTGACAGAAACCAACAAAGTCAAGATGGAGTTGCAGTTAAAACTGGATGATATACAGTCTTCTGAGGCCTCTGTACAGGTACACTGTTCATTATGCGGAAACTGTAGACTCGAACTGTAGCCGTGAGCAATTAACAGCCAAGAATATGCGAACGGAGTTTGTTATGTTTGTTTAACAGAAAGTTCATGTATTTTGTGGGGTGTAAATAACATGAGACCTGACAGAGATAGTCACAAAGAAAACTACATTACACACATATGGCAAAATGTTTGATTTGAAGTGTGTGAGACAAACATACGCAAGGGATTCTCTCTGTGCTCATATATATATTGTATTTTAATACAGCCAAGCTCCCAATATAGCTGTTTCTCTATTACATATTTGTTGTTTCTGTTGTAAGACAACAGGAGCAGTGTGTAATAGTATAATATATATACTGTATATATTAATCATTTTTATTTGTGCATGTTGCAGCACCGGGAGAAGCGTATGGAGCAGGAGAAAGAGTTGCTTGAGAAGAAAATTGAGTGGTTGACTGGAGAACTGAAGACCAAGACTGAAGAACTGCTGAACACCAACAGAGAAAAAGGCAAAGAAA
>CAAKHC010004000.1:0-14405 GCA_901007825.1 Macroramphosus scolopax | reverse complement strand
ATCATACAACAAGCTTGAAACGCTTCATGGGGGAATACTTGAACGAAGGTTCAACACATCACTGTCGTCTCTAGGACACTCTGCCATTTGTTGGTTTTCTAAAAGAAAAACTTAATCTGGGGGCAAGAAATATAATTGAGTGGTCAAAGCTCACTCTTGCCCCCTGTGGTATGTTGTAATGTAAGTATTAACTGGACCTGGACTTCTTGGTCTGGTTATAGAGATCACAACTGTTGTCCAAAAGCTGTTAATAACTTTGTTTTAAACTGATGTGGTCCTCTGTTGCAGGACACGGGGGGCCAACAGTGGACACAAACCCTTCCCCTTGGCAGGCTTCTGGAAGTTGTCCAATCCCAAGTCACTTGGCACTTGGGGAGTCGGGCTCACAGGAGCTTCAATGAGGTGGTTCAGACATGGCTGGTGGATCCTGTCATTACCATCAACATACGTATGATAGTCCTGCTGTTAGAAACACAGACCTGATTAACGAACTCTTTACTACTTTTCATAATAGTTTTGAAAGCTGCAGCTGATTTAGGAAATGACTTTATGGATAATTATAGTTCATTACAATATGATGTATTTCCCAAAGATTTAATTATGAAATGTTGCATTTACAATTCTCTTATAGGGATTGTGGAGAACGTGGACTCCGACGATGAACCCGACCCGAACTGCAGTCCAGCTCACTGTGTGAGTATCTAAGTGCTACATGAAGTCCACTGGACGTTTCTCCTGTCTTCTGAAAACCTTCATCACTTCTGACCCTCGCAGGCATCAAACTTCCTGTGGAGTCGTTAACACTTTGAGAGTCGACGTCACATCTCAGTTGTTTACCCACCTGACCGTCGTGTGAATCGTTCGGGTCACATGAGTCAGTGCATGACGGGTGTTAATCCGCCTGGGGAGGGATCTGTTGACTGCATTATAAGTGGCTAATAATTGGTGATGTAAACCCACTCCCCTTTTTAATGATCGTGTCGTTTGACTTTGCCGTTGCAGATTTACAGTAGTTGGCTTCTTTTACTCATCTCTCAACCCGTCTGTCCTCTCTGGCCAGAATGTGCACATTGCTGTCCTTCGTCCTCCAGATGTAAATGGTCTGGATCCTTTACCATAAACAAACAAACAAACAAAAACATTTGTCTTTCCGCTAATCTAATGTCTTTTACAGTGTTCTCTATTATTTTACTGTTATTGAGACCTATTTTGCTTCTTCAGATTTTCTGCCTTTATATTGTGTTACAATGTCCGATGTTCATAACTAATGAAGCCAACGCTTCAAATAATGAGGTCAACATGTAACAGTAATACCTGTGGGCCGTCGTTAGACTGCTCTGAACACGGTAAGTTTCATCCTAGTTTTACAACAAACTGACGTCAGTATGTCACCGATGTCTTCATACAAGGAGGCTGCCCCTCATCAGGCTTCCGGAAGTCGGCCAATCAGAAGCTTTGGGTGAGGTGGTGCCCACAAGCTAAAATAGCTCATTTTAGACAGAGGTTGAACTGAGGCTGCATAAAGGGCCACGATTAAATCAACTTTTTAACTAAGTCATGCAAAACCACTTTAGTGGCATTTCAGAATACAAACTTGGAACTAACCACAATACATCCCCTTTGATATGCTCCTGCAATGCTGAAATAAAACCTCTCCCTCCCCTAGCCGTACACCAGACCCCCGGCCCACTCCCCACCCCAGCTCTAACCCCGTACTCCTGTGCCCCCGGTCTGCCAGGTCGTTGGGTTTATCCCCAGCTCAGCCCATCATACTGATGGACAGGGACAGTTGGGCTTCCTGGCTCAAAATCAAGGCCAGCGCTCGGCCCGAGAGACAACGCTCCATTCAATGAGAGGGGAGTTATTCAATCCACTGCTGCCGCTCTCACATGGCCTTTCCCAAACAACACACACACAGGAAGATGGGGGAGAGGAGGTCACTTCCAAAGAGGTATACAGCTTCAACGCACGCACATTACACACTGAAGTTGGCAGAGCTACAAAGATATCGTATGTTTGAGTGTGATTTGATTTTTCATTTGTGTCTTCTAGTATTGGGATACTGAAACAATAAACAGCACCTACAGCGGGTTCACAGAGGAACACACACATCCCCTCAGCTCCACATCCCCCCGTCCACTCTGGCAGCAGCTATTCATCTGCATAATGATGCAATCATCTCATTTAAAGCAAATTTCACGCAGAAATACTTTCTGCATTACTGTCATTTGGCCTGTGCTGGACCTGTGCAACAATCAAGAGGAGGCCAACATTGTCAGATTTTTTTGATAATACTCAGAGGTTCAGATGTCAAGTTACAACTCACACAGAATGCTGAGGCTGTTGTGTGTTCACTTCAAGGGTGTAATGTTACACACAGCGCTGGAGAGCTGAAATACGCCTCATTTGAAGTCTCCACAGAGATGAAGGGTAAGAAAGGGTTTTGTAATAATACCAATATTTTAGAATAAAACAAGTCACTAATGATCAAGCAACGAAACATATTATCTGGTTATATAGTTACTCTACATGACATTGCATCGTCCTCCTGCATCATCAAAAGGTATCATAGCATTATCTTACCTGTCGCACCGAGTTACCAAAAGCACAATAGGAGGCGGAGCCTATCAGACTCCTCTCTTGTGTAACCATCTTACAGTTTGGATCCAGGAGGCGGACATGCCCTCGACCCTCAAGAAGAGGCTTCAAACATTCCTATTTGATAAAGATTAAAGGGCTGTCTCACACCTGCCTTGAAGGCTCCCGTAGTTTTGCTGCTATATGCCAGGACTGGGGACTTCCCATGATGCACTGCACCTCTCTCCTTCTTTGCTACTCTATAAAAAGTGAGTTCTTCCTTTTGGCTGTCACCAACTGCTTGTTTGTTGTGGCTATTGAGAGTGTGGACGTTCTGTTTGGTCCTATATACTGGATAGATGAACACACCCGGAGAGTAAACATGTGCTGTATACAGAGGAAATATTCTGTTCATTACAGAAAGAAGATACAACAAATACCACACACAGTGTAAAGAACACAAGGGCCGTCTCAGTCTGCCTTCTTGTTTGTCCAAGCACTCTTACAAATCACATTCAGATCCAGCCAAGTGCCGTCAGATGACAGTCGGTGTTCTTGTTCGATCCTTTTTATTGGAGATGCTGTGGGAGCTGACTGCTGTGGACTTGGGTCAGCCAAGTCCCGTTATAACTCTGCATAGCCTTTATTTGGTAATTTACTGCTGTGATATCTCCACTGCATGTTGATGTTGATGTATGATATTATTGCTCTACGTAGATACAGTTGTTCCCACAGAACAACAAGGGACCATCTTGCAGTGGCATCCCATCAGCTGTGATGCCAGTCAGTGTGCTGACATTCCCGCCCATGAGTGCTCGTTAGTCATTGCTGCATCATTACACGGGACTCAGTATCTCTGTGGTGGTTCCTGCTGCAGTAGGTGTCTCCAAGACCACCCAGGGGAGGTTGTCAAAGTTGATCCTGTGCACTGCAGGAGATGATGTCCAGACCTCCCAAAACCAGATTCAGACCATTTATCACAGCCAAACTGTTAGGAAACAGCACTCACAAGAAACACACACAAACAGTCCACTGTTTCTACTTTATTATGTCACCCGTAATGGTTTCAGATTGAAACTGCTGCTCGTCTCTTCTTCACGTCAGTCTTCAATATGTACTTATAAAAGAAATTAGGCAAATACTGTGTGGATGGAGGTCTGGAATTTCATGTGAATAGTCATTTAATGGAGTTAATAAGGTAGCAACAGAGGGTTAACTGATGTTGGAGGAACGATACACAAACACTGTGGTGTTCCCGATCTGATGAGGATGATGATGGAGGTGTCTTCGCTCCTTAGACGAAAGGATCCCTGAGCTCCCTGTGCTGTGTTGTTGTGTTGAAGGCCCTGGGTTGATGTTGACACGGCTCCAGAGTTCTCTCTACGGCTCCGGCTTGTTAGGAGCTCTTCCCACTCCTTTTTGTTATTACTGTAAGCTTTTTTTTCTATCGTCCCATGTTGGAAAACCTCCTCCCTGGAACTGCAACTGAGGCCAGAGCTGGAATCATTCACACGCAAGCCAATGAGTACACTGAACAGGTTCTACCAGGACACACAGAACATTACTCCCCCTTGTCACACAGACCTTCTTGCATCCTCAAATGACTCGAAGCTCCCTGGATGCCGTCTTGTTTTTTGCATGTACTATGTAATTCCAAAAAGTCAACAGCTATGCTAGCAGCTCTGTGAGATGTTGCAATCAGGCTAAATACTAGAATCAAAATGCCAACAGACTGTCAATGCTACATGCTGATGTCTGCAAGGGTGCGTCAGAGTTGTTGTCCTCTGGGAACCGTATATGTCAATGAATCCTTTAGATATTGATATTGTTGACACATGAAAACCTCCACCTCCTGTTCAGGCTTGATGAGAGGACTGAAGTCATTAGGATCCTCCAGCTGGGAAGCATTACATCTCATTCTGATGTCCTTGATAAACTTCACGCTAAGAGTTCATCTGGGGATCATCAAGGTCCGCGCCAATTTTCAAACATGTTTTCAAAGAGCGGCGAAATGTCTGAAAGATTCATACACAGAAAAACAAAAGCAGGAAATAATTCATTTCATGAATCACGTATCTTGTTCCCAGCAGCAGCAGCAGCAGCATTATTTTAGACTCCACTCCAGGGCTTCTTCTGTGGAGTAATAAGAAACATGGTCGGGTGTGCGTGAAGATTTACAACATTGATACTGAAGATGATGAAATAATCTGGTAAGAGGAGGGTGGGTTAACAAGAGATAAACAAAGAGATGAAGACCATCCACTGTATGCATCCTCTTCACAGTTTGGTGCCATGATGTCCCCCAGCATGTTGTCTATCTGTCTGAGAGCAGCAGGGCGGGAGTTGGAGACGGTGGTTGAGTTGGGGTGTGGGTCGCCTGCAATGGCTTAATGTCAGTTCCATTCATAGGCAGCCTGAACAACCGAGTGCAGACAAAGAACATCAAGGAAGTTTGGGAGGAGTCAGAGTGCAGCAGCAGTCCCAGTGGACCATCAGTGTTGTGACTGGGACCAGCACTTTGTCTGCTTTCCCTCATGTCTCATGCTGGCTCTCCTGCACACACACAAACACAACTCTTCTTCCAACTGCTAAGAAAAGCTTAATTGAAATTTAGAAACATTCAAAACTATAAAATAAGAATCAAAACTCTACTCAGCATCGAGGGTTTTTTGAGTATCTTTTATTAGTCGACGTAGACTACGATCCTCCCAGTAAAACCATTGCTACCAACACATCAGGCTTACTGATGTGTTTATGTTTTCATTTGTAAGTAGAATTAATTGCATGATGTGGAATCATTTTATTTTTGGTAGAACTTTCAGTTCAGCTATCATTACTGGTTTACTTCCATTTGGGATGATGTACACTTTGGTTTTGAGTGTCACTGTCCTTTAACTTTTTCTTTCTGTAAGACATCTCGGCCTCTCTCCTCCACTCGCTTGTCTTCTGTCGCGGCTCTAAAGGATATAAGAGGAACTCATGTCATTACTGAAGCTTGCTTCAACTCTACCTGTGGATTGGTTCATATCTCATACTGATCAGCCTCTCTCGCTTTGCTGGTGGTTATAAACATTACCAAAGTTTGTGCATTACAACCATGTATGTTTGCAAGGTGAGTTTGGACTTGTATTTATACCCAAGGTTCTGCACAGTATTATAAGTATGTTCCTTATATGATCTTTACCTTCAACCATTCAGTTCCTAACAACACATTCTTATTTATAATGGGGGCCTGCTGAAAGGCGGAGCCGAGAGAGTAGTGGAGCCTTTAGAGTTGTTTGGGGCAAAAGAAATATCAAAAGGTAAAAAGCAACAGTACACATCAAGACATTTCCAGCACACCCAGTACTTCCATACAATCATAGCAGGTAGAACAGGAGACAACAAGCATTACTTCAATTAGAATCAGGATCGGAATCGGCTTCATAGCCAAGATAAGATTTTCACAATACGAAGAATTTGTCTTGTTACATTGGTGCTAACAATCAACATAGAAGACAAGAAGAACACTGACTTTACAAACAGAACCAGAGGAAACAGGGCGCACCAACACGCCGAGGCAGCCGACAGTGGCGACATCTGGGATCAGAAATTAACATGCAGTCTAGCACGAAGGCAGATAATAAGCAGACCAATGTTTCAGACAATACAAAGACCGGAGTAGCACACACAGGCAGCAGACAAACAGGGGAGGTGGTAGATAAGCATGAACCAATGGATATTGTGCCGGGTGTTGAAGGATGGCCAGTTGACGGATGCATGAAGTGTGAAGTAATGTGATTTAAAGGGGAATATGTAAATGTTTGGGCCCGACGCGTCACTGAACAGGAGGATACATTCAGGAACCGTATCTCACTCAACATTACATGGATAGTTTTATTACAAAGTTTGTATGTGTGGAGGCACCAGAGACACAAGATAACACCCCAAATCATAGCAGAAGGGATCTCTTCATATGGGCCCTTTAAAAGAAGCATTCTGAGTGTTCCCTTGAAATATACAATATAAAATATTACTATTTTATTTGTGCATATAATTTATATATAAAATGAATTCATTTATTTAGTTAGTTAATGTTCTTACAGTTGTTAGTTCCATCACGGCTCTCAATAGCTCCATGTGCCAAGATGTTTTTATACTTCATGCTTCATATTTTCAACTAAAATATGCAACTACTAAATTTAGCCGGCAGCTTTTCCACATGACATATTCTACAATAATATGGGATCAGCTGTGTGTCAGACAAACGTTGGTCAGCATCAAAGGGAAACAACAATTCTTACCCTCTACAACCTCAAACAGCTCATAAAGACACTTATATTAACAACAGTTTCCCTGACTGAGCCACAATGGTTTCCTGGACTGAGGCCTTCCCGCCATTCTGCCTGTTTATCAGTGAGAGACGTAGAAAGAAAGAGAGGAAGGGGGGAGGAAGGCAGGGTTTAGGGGAGATAGAGAGGGAGGGAGAACGGACAATGGTGAAGCACAAGAGAAAGACATTGAAAATACACTAGATAAGACTGTAACAGCCCTTTTCCATACACATGCTGGCCTTGGTCGATTCGGCTTGTCAGCCCAACACGACAGATATTTGCATTTCCATTACAACAGGGGTCCCTGCTTGAGGGGGGGGTCCACAAAACTGATAACGGTCTTGTATTGAGTTGATAAAGCGGCTGATCGAGGTCAAACTGGCGGCTCTGAAACAATCAAGTCTGAAAATTGTTTGAGGGGAGCGCTGTGAGATGTTAAAGCCAACATGCCAACACACTGATGATGCTAACATGCGCTGTCGGACAAGAATGTGTTCAAGTTGTTTTCCTCTGGGAACCAAAACGTGTCAATCTTCCCTTCACATGTTCATATTGCTCACACATGAAGACGCTGCATGCTCTGCTGCGACCACAGAGAAGGTCTCTCCCATCCTTTATTCCATCTTCTGGGGTGTTACAGGACAGCTTCAATACCAGCAAGACATCCACCATCACACCAACATCCAAACACCCTGTCCTTCAGAATCCGACCACTTCTGACCAGTTGCACACTGCAATTGCAACACCAATAATCTGATGTTAGTCTAATGACAAAGGGTGTGGACAAGAGTCCCGAACTTTCTTGTCTGAAGTATCTGTTTTCCGGCAGCATATTCCGGCCCCACTTCCAGGCTTCCTTTTCTTTTAAGAAAACTAAAAAAGGGTTGGCGTGGTTGGGTTGGGGGCTCAAATCTACGTCATCGATACTGAAGACGATAATGTACTCAGGTAGGAGGAGGGTGGGTTAACAAGGGGAAACAAGGAGATGAAGACCATCCAATGAGAGAAATCCACAGTTTGCATCCTCTTTATAGTCGGCATTTGGTGCCATGACGTCCCCCAGCATGTTGTCTATCTGTCTGAGAGCAGCAGGGCGGGAGTTGGAGACGGTGGTTGAGTTGGGGTGTGGGTCGCCTGCAATGGCTTAATGTCAGTTCCATTCATAGGCAGCCTGAACAACCGAGTGCAGACAAAGAACATCAAGGAAGTTTGGGAGGAGTCAGAGTGCAGCAGCAGTCCCAGTGGACCATCAGTGTTGTGACTGGGACCAGCACTTTGTCTGCTTTCCCTCATGTCTCATGCTGGCTCTCCTGCACACACACAAACACAACTCTTCTTCCAACTGCAAAGAAAAGTTTCATTCAAACATTCACAAGTCTTGAATGAGGATTAATACTGGGCTGACCACCAAGGTTGTCAGGATTCACAAAGTGTCAGGCAGGAACCCAACAGCACAACACGGTTCAGTAGCAGTAAACTGTTCACATTAATTATCAGGCAGGAGTCTCAACAGGGTAATGCAATCATCGAAGGCAAACAAATCCAAAAGGGGTCAGGCAGAAGAGAAGTCCAGGTTACAGAAACAGGTCAGAGCGAGGGCCGTCTCTCCTGAACAGGTTGATCTTTGAAACATGGAGTGTTAGATGGATCCTCATGGACTGGGGAAGACGGAGTCGGACTGCCGCAGGGTTGTTGTCCTTGGCGCTGCGGAATAGGCCCACAAATCTAGGAGCCAACTTTCTGGACGCCACCTGTAGTGGGAGATCACCTGTGGACAGCCAAACTCTTTGACAAGGGGTGTAACAGGGTGCCGGGATGTGTCGGTTGTCATCTCTCAGGCAGCTGTCTGACGAGCGCAGGAGAGCAGTTCAGGCTCGCAACCAGGTGCGACGACAGCATCTTATAAATACCTGCACAGACAGGACACTGGCGTCTCGCTCCTGCTCAGGTAAGAGGGGGAGTTGGTAACCTCGAGAGCACTGGAATTGGGAGAACCTGGTGGCTGAGCTAACAAGAGTGTTGTGGGCGTATTCAACCAACATTAGCTGCTTGGACCAGGAGGATGGTTGCTGGGAGACGATGCAATGCAAAGCAGTCCCCATATCCTGGTTCATCCGCTCGGTCTGTCCAATAGATTGAGGATGGAAACCAGTGGACAGGCTGACCATAGCCCCCAACAGGCTGCAAAATTCTTTCCAGAACCGAGAAGTGAATTGTGGTCCCCGGTTTGACACAATATCAGAGGGGAGGCCATGCACATGGAAAACATGGTGCAGCATTATTTCAAATGTCTTTTTGGCAGATGGCAATTTGGGTAATGGAACAAACTGAGCAGACTTGGAAGATCTATCGACAATACTGAGAATGGCGGTATTACCCTCTGATGGAGGAAGTCCGGTGACAGAGTCTATAGAGATGTGGGACCATGGACGACTGGGGATGGACAGCGGCTGCAGCAGGCCGGAGGGAAACTGTCGGGCATTCTTGTGCTGTGAACAGATCTGACAGGGAACAATGAACCCCTTCGTATCCTCATCCATGGAAGCCCACTAGAAGCGTTGCCTCAACAGAGCCAGGGTGCGTCTTCCCCCGGGCGACAGGCAAGGCGAGAAGAATGTCCCCACTAGAGAACCTGGGAGCGGACATTTACAGGGACATACAGAAGATCAGCAGGGCAAGTTAATGCTCCGACGACCACCTTGGAGGGGAGGATAGTCTCAGGTTGTGCAGACTGGAACTGGTGGGACAGGACATCTGGCTTGACATTTTTAAGCCTGGACGATAACAAAGAGAGAAGTCTAAAGGGTTAAAGAATAATGCCAACCTGGCCTGACGGGAATTCAGCTGTTTGGCGGACTGGATGAACTCAAATTTTTATGGTGTGTCCAAACAACCAATAGCAGCTCCCCCTCCTCCAACCAGTGCCTCCACTCCTCCAGAGCCATCTTAACTGCCAACAACTCCCAGTTCCCAATGTAATAATTCCGCTCAGCAGGCGACAGCTTGAGAGAGAAGAACGCACAGGGGTGAACTTCTGGTCTGTTGCTGACCGCTGGGACAGAACAGCTCCTAACCTAGAGTACGATGTGTCCACCTCCACAACAAACTGCCGCCCTGGGTCTGGAAGAACAACAATGTCCACCGGTGACATTGTGGTCCTACCAAGTTGCATAGACTCAGCCGAATCACTAGGTCGCGGGTACGAGCCGACCGAGAAGCAGGAGGTGACGCTGGAGCATGGGGAAGGCCACAGCTCCTAGATAGTCCTCTCTCTATCGGGTCCCGATCAGCCAGCTCATCCTTGATGTGGTCAGTGAGGAACAGTTCCAATCTCTCTGCTGCGAGGGTCCCGAATTAGATTGAATAATCCACGACTCTACGACAACCCTGCCTTAGGTTAGAAAGTCCACGAGCAGCCTCTCTGCCAGGGAGAGCGTGGTCAAACACTTAACAAAGACCCTGAGACAAGGCTGCCACAGACAAACAAAGAGGTGACTGCTTCTCCCACTCCAAGGTTCCCCAATCCCGAGCCTGCCCGGAGAACTGGGGGGTCATGAAAGCTACTCTCGGAGTGAGAGTCAGGAAAGGCTGATAGGTACTTGGAGCTCCGGAGAAGCGCTCAGGGGTTAGTCTAGATATTCTAGTGTGTTATTTAGATTTAGTCTTGGTAACACACTAAAATATCTGGCACAGAACAAGGAAATGGTCCAGTACATATGCTGTAGGTGGCTGACTAGAAAATAGGCAGCAGGTGAGTGTTGGGATGGGGCCGGCCAGGTGAGTTGAATCAGCAGAGGTGATGCAGAGCAGGCGGGGTGGCCGGTTCTGAGATGACAGGAGAGTTAATATTGAAAGAACATAAAAGAAACAAACAAAAAATGAATCTAAATCATGACCAAGGTTGCTTGAATATCTAATGAACTTGAACTGGAACCCTGTTGGCACGTTGTTATATTGATGCAGAAGACAGCTGATGGGCCATTGATGAACCAGTAAGGGCCGTTGATGGGACGTAGTGGAGGCAGACGATGGAGACGGTGGAGGCAGAAGCACCAGTTACCTGAGTGCCACTTCCCCCTTTCATGGTGTAACAGACATCTGGCAGATGATCTGGAGAGTGATGCCAGTTGTATCGGTTACTGGTTACTGGCAGTCACTTCTGCACCTCCACTTATCATCACAACCGGAGAGCTGCTGAGTTTAGAAAGAAAATGAACTGAATTAAAGGTTTGAATGGAGCCTTCATATCAAATATAATATAATATGGTTGGTTAGTTAATGTTCTTACAGTTGTTAGTTCCACCACGGCTCTCAATAGCTCCATGTGCCAAGATGTTTTTATACTTCATGCTTCATATTTTCAACTAAAATATGCAACTGCTAAATTTAGCCGGCAGCTTTTCCACATGACATATTCTACAATAATATGGGATCAGCTGTGTGTCAGACAAACGTTGGTCAGCATCAAAGGGAAACAACAATTCTTACCCTCTACAACCTCAAACAGCTCATAAAGACACTTATATTAACAACAGTTTCCCTGACTGAGCCACAATGGTTTCCTGGACTGAGGCCTTCCCGCCATTCTGCCTGTTTATCAGTGAGAGACGTAGAAAGAAAGAGAGGAAGTGGGGAGGAAGGCAGGGTTTAGGGGAGATAGAGAGGGAGGGAGAACGGACAATGGTGAAGCACAAGAGAAATGTATGGTTCAGGTAAAGCACAGCCTTATAAACTCTAATCCTTCAGAAATCAGCTCAAACTAAACTGTTGCAGTTCGTTCCTCCTTTAGTGTTTTGTCAGTAACCCTCAGCCAGCAGTGATCTTAGATCCAGAACCAGATAACTGATTGTCAGGCTGCCATTATACTTGGTATAGATATTTATATGCCCTTTGGTGACCCTTTCATTGTCGCCTTGCAAGTTGAAAACATCAAGTTATTCAATGCACAGATTATTTCAAGCTCGTCCTGCATCACCAGTGTGGCATTCTGGGAGAAGATGACATGTCTAAAGACGTCAGTGCAGACAGTTGGACTGATGACAGCAGAGGCCTCTCGTACCGTCCTGTGGGGAACGGTGGTCACTGTGTTTCTACCCTGGCGATGGAGTTATTTCAGATATACTGTAACTTATACAGATTGTTTCATTGGCAGTTCCCGTGATAGATTCCTGGATAGACTCGGCCTCTGAAATGCTACAATCCAACACGTCTTCATACAGAAATGACAGAACAGGTCGTTTGCCAATGATTCCTCGAACTACATATTTGTGATACCACCCGCTATGGAAGAATTCTGGTTATTTGAAGGCAAAAAAAAACCCACCAGCTTGTTGTGGCTGTGACTCAGGATGAGGAAGGGGTGGTGTAGTCATCGGGGGGGTTCCTGGTTTGATCCCGTGCAAGAGCAGAGGAGGCGGTTGTTACCTTTATACATCTCATATACATTATACATGTTGATGTTAGTGCAGCTTTAAATAAATATATTATTTTATAATATCACTTCTGGGTTCGGTGATGTGATCGTTGTACTACAGATGTGACTATCAAACAGCTGTATCATTCTTCTACTCATCATAATATTTGCTGATCAGTGGAAGTCTGATTCATCAGCAGCTGGATTCGTGTGTTACCCCAAATAACCAGTGGAGGTCCAGATTCTGACGGGAAGCCAGGCTCTCCTCTGATCTTCACCGCCAGATAGGAGCCACACAGTCGCGGGACAAGACGGTCTTTATTCATCACTGGTCCACCATGTCGAGCCTCATTCAGGGCCTGAAGGCGGAAACCTCCCACACTGTTAATGGTGCTTCCACTCCCGTCTGCCTCGACTCCACCCACCTCTTCCATACCGACAGCCTCGTGGTTTTATGGGTAAACAACCCGCCATGATTTACCAGCATTTGGATATTTAGCTTCGATTGTTACGTCAAGTTTACAATCAGTTCGGTTTCAGATGTGATGAGAAGTGTCAACTGTCGAGTCGCCCACTGCTGGACATTAGAAAGAATGCAGGTTTAAAGCACTTCTAACGTTTCACTTTTCAGGACGGGAAATAGGTCCACTCATTTTATACAGTCTACAGTTAAAACAGCATTATTGTACATGTGTATGCTCAATCATCAGAACATCTCACTGTCCTCTGTCTCATCTCATCTCATCCGTCCACAGATGAGCACATGGACGGTTCGGAGCCCAAAGTCTCTCTGGGACAAACAGAACTTTACTTCAGTTGAAGTCGGTGTATATTATGTTATTAGTGTAGACTGTTAAGTGATGAGTCTTTTTATCTCATATAACTGAGTTTGGTATTAAATTCAGGGCGACGGTGACCAAACTTCTGCATCTACTAACTATAACAGACCTCAAATTAAATCCATATACTTGATCAAACTGTGTTGCTCGGCGCTCCAGGGCAGCGCTAGTTCATATTATGATACCTACATTACTATTAAGTAAAACATTTGTTTCCCAAGAGAATCCTTCGCTTGCTTCTTTGATCACGTATTACATTACAGACGTCGGAAACACGACCTGACGGTTGGATCTTGTGGATCCAACCGACTTGTGCTCTGACTTGCAGCAGTGTGAGAGCTCTGAGAGGGGGCGGGAGGACACGCCGCCGCAGCAGGATTGAATATCACATCAGCATCAGAAACAACACGTAACACGTCAGTTCCCTTGAAACTTAAATAATTTATTTACCACTAGAGCACCACAACAATACTGTGTTACATTACAGCAGAGTGGGTCACAATAACATCGTCATCATCAAAAGAACAACACATACACATCAAAATAACAGCTCTACGTTGGTGCCTAGCTCTCTTTATTTCAGTTATTCAGTAAGTCCACTGGCACTGAAAGCCCAAATGGGGCCGGGGTCAGGGGTCATATCACCTACATCAGCTCTCCTCGTTGATAAGGGAGGAGGGCTTCAACTAACTGGAAGGGAAAAAAAAAGAATAAGTAGTTATCTTAAAATATTAAAAATAAAAACAGCATCAGTGCAATTTGTTTTTCTTAAAGAAACAAAAAGATAATGACTGACAGATCTGGGTGAGATATTAGCTTTACGGTGGCAGGACGGTGCTGACGTCACTGCAGGCGGAGCAGGCGGAGAGAAACACACCGCCTTCGATTGTTGGAACGATTTTGGAATAATTATGGCTCTTTTATGTTTTTGACTGTTTCCTGGAGGTCATATCTCCTCCTCCTCTTCACACCTTCGATAGCCTTCGTCCCTCCGCTCACCTCCATCCATCTGAATCAGAGCCTTCACAGCCGTGTGGACTGAGGTGGAGCTCAGTGCCTGAGATGAAACCTTCAATTTATCAATGTGAGGAAAGCTTCTAAATGTGAACCATCAATCACTGCTGGAGGGTCAAAGTCTCTCAGAGTGCACAAGCTAAACAACCAATCCAAAGACAGTGAAGGGGACAGGAAGATATCTTTGTTCCCTGACAACCTCAGTTCACTGCAGCCATGCTCTTTGTGTTGTTATCATGTTTACTCTGT
>CAAKHC010003997.1:5138-23764 GCA_901007825.1 Macroramphosus scolopax | reverse complement strand
GAGTCGGTGAGACAGAGGGACGGACAGATTAGCGCCCTAAAGGAGCGCAACGCCTCGCTCGAGGAAGATGTCAGGTACGCACACACGGAAACACACGCACAGTGTGGAAAGGCGTGTCTCTCAAGCCAAGACACACACACACACACACACTGTTTTGAAAATACCTATCCACATATGGATGTTTCACAAAATTATAACAAAGCAATATCTACCTCTCGTCTTAAGTTTATCAAAGTGAAAACTTCTCATCATCTCCATCAATTGCAACATTTTTCCACATTCTTCTGAATCTTCTTATTTCAGGCGGCAGTACTCTTGTTTTCTGCTTCTGCTCTGCAGTCAAGAGAGCGGCAGACTGACGGCTCTTCTGTCAATCAAGACACACCTTGTTAGTGGCAGATACCATAGGGAGGGGGTACGGATATATACTCTACATGAACTGGAATCCACCAGCCTGGCCTTTGGGATAAAGTGTATTATTCATTCATTCAGTCAAATGAATGGAAACTATAGATCTACAATACAATCTGACTGTAGTGGAGGGAATACTGGTTATATACATCCTGTCCAGCAGACGTGTTGGGTATTCCCCTCTATCAATATATATTCTGGTTAACCATGTGTTTGAAGTACATATTAAGTGCCCATGTCTGTCATTGTGATAAAACAACAGTAATAACTCTGCTCAGTTTACAACATCACAAAATAATTTGAAGGATCACAAAAGACTTTCACTGTTGCGTCATTTATTTGAACATGAATGAGTCCTGTAAGTTAATAACACCGGACTCATTGCAAACGATCATACACAGGAACATACCTGTTGTATGTTGTGAACATGACGGACATAATCTTCACCCTCGTCAGCTGGTAATCTGGATGAGAGAGCAGAAATCCACTGCTGCTGGAGACAACCATATCTGTGGAAACACATCACACAGCACACAGCAGAACACATGACTGATCTTACCTTCATATAAACTAATTATACACGTCTTTGAAATCTACAACTCTCTTCCCACGAAGCAATACGACTTCAAAGTCAAGGAGTTTGTGACATTAGAGAGCCCTGTCTTCAGTTTAACAGTCACAACACAGCTCACTGTAACAGTGCATCAAAGGTCAGGGGGGCAGATTGACAACTATGTTAGCTTACTTTCCACATAAAACCCCAAATTAAAGTCCTTTTGGAGTGTTTGCCACGCTAGGTATGAATCTCCAGTGGGCTTGCAGTCCATCTGGAAGTCATTGAGCAGAGATTTGGCCATTCCCCTCTCCCCTGCGTCGCAATGCCCTTCCCTACTGTCGTCCCATAATCCCATCTAACAGCCGCCTGGGCCTGGCTGGCCCATTCCAATACGCTGATGGCTTAACTTGGCCCTCTTGTAAAAAAGAAAGGCCGTTTTTCGGCAAGCCACTCCAAAAAGACACTTTAAATATCAGAGGGGGATTTAATATCAAGTCCATTAGGGCTTTTCTGGAGCCCTGTAAATAGTCAATTAGTGGATTAGTCTGATTTGATCCACATGCCGAGAGATATTGCAAGGATGAGGCCAGTCAGAGGGCTTTCTCATTTGGAACTCCTCCAGATTATCATCTATGTGCCTCAACTACATGGTGACATTGTAGCTTGGTAGAGTCAAAGGATATTTCACCAAGGAAGATGTTTCAAGTCTCCCTCATTGGAATGAATTCTGTACGGTAGGTCAAAGGTCACAGCACTCTCAGATTACCGACAGTGGGCACTGCTCAGATGAGTGGGAGGCTCTCGTGCTGGGCCAAAAGGACAAGCTGTGTGTTCAAAGCTTTGGCTGAGGGACATTAATTGTGTCTGTGTCCCTTGATCAAACATATGGCTGGTTGGTACCAGTAAAACAAACGCTGATTCTGTTGTATAAAGTAGGATTCTTACATTTCAAAGTGGCTTTAACTGAATTTAAAACTAATAAACATGACAATAAACTCCTGGATTAGATATTTAGAGAGGAGAAGGACAGATTATTTACCTTTTAAATTGGATAAGCACATTGTTTGGAACTGATGTTCAAGCAGCGGAGACAAAAACAAACACACAAGTGTTGGTGTCCTCTAAGCAGCTAGAATGTCAGACAGAACAAGAACATCATTTTGTTATGGAAGTCCTTAGCACAGCATGTCATGAAGCTCCTGTTAAAGCCGCGGCTCCCCTTTCCCCCGAACAGGCTCTTGAATGAGAGGAGCTTTGAGGCAGACACGCTGCTGAAGGTTGTTAAAATTCTTGTAAAATCAAAAACAGATCAACTGGCAGTTTACAATTAAAGTATTTTTGTCAACATGGTCAAGCATGACTTTGTTTCATTGAAGCCTGTCTGTCATAGCATTTAATTATTCAGGTGATGCTAGAATCACATGAGTCATCAAGAACATAAAGTGTTTGTCTGAGTAAATCAACATTAAGCAGCCTGAAGAGACTGCAGGAGCTCTTTATACAAATGAATGAATAAACACATAGCTGGATCCTCTTCTGGAAGGAAGGAGCATTACATTCTAGCCCACTGACCTTTTGCAATAAGTAAATATATAAATATATACTGGCTTAAACAATGTGTTGCATTAGCAGAGCAGTAGTACACGGTGGCAGCTGGACACGCTCCATAAACAATCAGCTGAAATTCTCTTTACACGTCTTAAAAACTGACGAGAGCTGAACGGCGCAAACAAGTCTCTTGTAGGTTATCAGAATCTTCTGATATTACACACACCAGGGTTATCAGCCGGGGTCACGGTGGACCTATTGATGGCTGTTGTACTACAATGACAGACTGGGAGTTCCTAGACTCAATGAGGAAAAACAATAGAAATGAAACATATACATACATTTACATCCACTCTGCAACTCACAGTTTATTGTGTATAATAGACCCTTATAATAGGGT
The DNA here is from genome assembly GCA_901007825.1 of Macroramphosus scolopax. Lineage (NCBI taxonomy): Eukaryota > Metazoa > Chordata > Actinopteri > Syngnathiformes > Centriscidae > Macroramphosus > Macroramphosus scolopax. The sequence goes on along the minus strand of CAAKHC010003997.1, from coordinate 20,849 downwards.
CTATTACTAACAAAATACACAAACTGCTTTGAAAATGAGAGAATTAAATAAAATGTTAAAATATGAATCAGGCAAGTTTGACATGTATTTTGTACTAAAACCGCTGGTGAATGATGTCGTTAACTTCTGATATCCCGACGCAGAAAGTTTTGATTGTTATTATGATGGATGAGCAGCAGTACTGGAGGTCTGGAGGTCATCGGGCCGGTTCAACAGGCACGTCACTAGTGTCTTTAACTAAAGGAGGAAGCTGTGTGTATGTGTGCTTGTTGTTCGACAACCTTTCATCATTCAGTCTACTTCAAACCTGCTGGTTGTGTTTCTGAAGAAGTGCAGTGGTGTTTCAGGATGAGAAGTCTTTTCTCACTGCCTCTGCTACCTTCCTGGGCTGTTTTATATGAAGGATCAAAATACAAGTCAAATAAAACTTTGTGGGGCAGCTGGTTTGCTACAGCGCTCCGTAGTTCCCAGACTAACTGAGCTGCGTACGACGGCGGGCCTGAGAACCTTACTTGAAGTCTTTGAGAACTATCTGCTGTCCCACTATTTATTCCTTATTAAATTCCTGCTGTGATTATGTCCCTGCAGGCCAGTAATGTAAGATACGTTTCCAGTTGATTATTTAATAATGGTCAGTATCAGTGACAGTTTTAAATCCCCTAGTGTTTAAAACACAGATAAAGACTGTCTGTCTTACTCATAAACCTTAATCACCAATATCACAACAGAAGTAAAATCACCTTTGACCCTGACCCAACTGGGTAGTATAATGGAAGCTGCTGACTCCCACATTTGATATGTGCTGTTTCAGCACCAATAAAAGCAGTACCTAAAAAGGTACACAAGCCCTGACACCGCTACCTCGCTGCGTTTCCTCTTGGCTGGCTCAGAGGAATGGATACGGTTATTTACTGTTTGGCACCTTACACCACTTTCACACTCGACATATCACCCACCAACACCCACTAACATCTGGCTTCTGTCTCCAGTGAAGGGAACCATCGACATTCATTCCCAGGTCATAAGACCAGAGTCCAGTAGTCACTGGTATTTACTGTCTCCAGCTCCAATTGGTACTGATGGAAACATTACACCCAGGGTGTGAGTTTAACTAGTTCACCTGCCCAGAACGGTACATCTGATGTTTGTATGGTCTCTGGGTTACACACAGCACGACACAGCTATGTAAACAATGCATGCTAACTAGCTGAGTGACCGCAACCCTAAATAAGTTCTGTAAACACACGTTTACCAACCAAAGCCTGCAGAGCACCAACCCACTGACACGATGAGATGACCTGTCTGTACCCACCCTGTGGTTTAAACATGAAGCTCTCCTCTGAACAAATACAAGATCAATCCTTTAATGGAAATAATACAACCTTCAACAGAGAGCCTTCATTCTCTAAAACTTATCAAGACAAGAATTACAAATTTATACTGTATGTGTCTGGACAGATACTCATAGTACAAAGATGAGTACATAGATGAGTACATAGATGAGTATGTCATTGTATGACTCTGAATGCAGGAGATTCTACCTGGGCCTTCCTCTGTGTTCTGTCCCTTTCTGCTCTCCTCTCTGGCTCCTTCATCATTTTCAGGTAGAAATAAAATGAAGCTTGGAAGCTGAATTGCTTTATATGCTAATCTGTGAAAAATGAACCGTGTGCTGCTACATGTTCTTGATAACATGCCCGTCCCATCACTAACAAACGGAGCTCAGAGAAACACCCTATGGATCCCTAATTATTCCCTGTAAACCGCTGAGCCCTCCTCCCCTCCTGCTGGAGTCTGTTTGATGTCTGGCTGTCTTGGAAAGCACCAGGACCCAACCCAACCAGATTGATGGTGGCTAAGTGGATCCATTCAAAGTACTTGCCCCTATTATAACAGGGGTCCTAAAAGAAACTATAACTGATTTTTATGATCCATCAAGCACATGATTATTGAATTTGCCACGATCTGTTCTTTCATTAGCAATAATCTAGGAACAGCTGATGAACCGAGGTGTGACAGGGACTCCTCCTGTTGCATTGTAGAGTGAAATGACATCAGGGCACAAGTACAAACATCCAGAGGGTACATGGACCTGCAGGCACTATATGCAATGAGAAGCTTGGTGGAGGGAATCTCTCCCCTTGGAGTTCTTATACCCTCTACTGGCTGAAATGTGAATCAAATCTTGTTGAAATTCTATCCTCTCAAATATCGTAGGTGAAGAGTTTTAATTTGCTGAAGGTTCTTAAAATGTAAACTAATAAACATTGTCTTCATTGAATATATATATTTTTTATCAAATGAGTAAATTTGTTAAAAGACATTTCTTTGCATTATTGTATTGCTTTACTTTACCTGCTTGTATCTTTGTTGACTGTTTCTGTGGATATGTTTATAATATATATATATATAGTGCTATTATATACATGACCGTCATAGACATAGAGATTTTGAAGTTTCTTATCTCTGATTATAAACCAGTCCTCATCATAGTAATAAAAAAATGATTTATTTTTATACATTGAAAACCAGGAGGTGCCAGTTTGGCAGGGATCCAGCCGAGCACCATAAAGGTGGGAGTCAGAGTGTTTACATACAGTATATCCCACTAAGATGTTTGTCCTCCATTAAGTCTGTAATCACAATGCACTGAGCCGGCTCCTTACAGCTTCGTCTTTAGCTGCCGGCCTGGTCCGGATCAAGTATTTAGTTTGATAAGTACAGTTTACCAGGGATCACATGCAGCTGATGGGCTGGTTAGCCAAAGAAGGAACAATCCTCCTGAAGATGATTAAGTACCTAAAGAAAGGCAGGGTGAGAGGCGGAGGACAACTAATGTAGTCATTTTACACCCTGTGAAGGTACAGCTGATGATTGGATCGGACAAACAGGAACCCAGTTGGTCCAACCTGCTTCCTCTGCATGCTCTCACAGTAAACACGAGTAACATTTAATCATTAAAACAATCTGGATACATTCCCCGAGTCGGAATGTGAGTCTTCTGTTTACTGAGCATTTTTCTTCTGATATTTGCAACCAGCAACTGTGGCCAGAGGAGCTGGTTGAAGGAAAGAATCCAACCAACAGGAAGCCTCTGAGCACTCGGGTCAACTCATTCATAAATAGCTCTAATGAAAATAACATCATGTTCATGAACCGATTCCATCTCAACCTACCTAGGTCAAGTATGCATATGAGAAGTGTGAGATTCTGGATTAACAATGTGGCTGGGAATATACTGAAATATAATAACTAAGTGGCCCTGAATGTTAACACAAATGGCCAAGAAAAGAGAGATTACAGTGATGTAGTTAGACTCTGCAGCATCCATGACTCTATGTCAAGTGTCACACCATCTAATACAGCAGCTCCCAGCTTTTCTGCTTGTGACAATTTCTAATGACCTCATGCTAATCCACCATACAGGGCAGCAGGACGCCAACTGATGATCTGCTTGTCAAATGCAGTCTAACTGATTGTTTATGTCACATCTTGCATGCGTCAATGAATACATGAAAGCTTTCTTAGTTGTTAGCACAAGCAAGTTAGGTGTAATAAATAGGCCTTGCCTTTACTTTGCAATCTCAGATAATCTGGACACCAGGTGTCCTTCCAGCAGGTGTTGGATTACTAGACAACATTTCCAGGACACAACCTTGTTTCCTGCGAAGTGGGAATACAGTAAGACGACTGGGCACAGGTAAGAAAGGTAAACTTGGGGATTTAGGGACTCAGCTGACTCCAAAGACTCTTAGCAGGTGATTTGTGGCTAATCCTCTCAGGGTTTAGGCTGTGACGATTGGACAAAGCTCACCCATCAAATCAGGTGTCTACTTAACGCAGCACAGCCAGGTTGATCGAGAAGATGACTGAAGAACAGGTCGCACATCCTGCTAATGTAGCTGTTTGAAAGGGTATTTAAAGGGTGATCCCATTATGGTGGATTGAAAACGCATAATGTGTTCCAAAACAGGTCCAGGAAGGCTTCTGACGGGCGCTACTGGAGGGGAGCATTCACATAACACATGTCAAGATGCAGCAAGCTTTCCTTCATGCAGGGCACATTTGTATTTAATGTGAGAAAGGTTTTACTGTATTGGCCTTGAACTTTCAATACTATTGTTATTTACTTACTTTCTAATTCATTATCCATTAATCACTTCTAAGGGTTGCTATACTGCTCACAGTGAAGGCGGTCTTTGCAAGACTTATCAAATTGATAGCTGATGATGATAGATGATTGATATTCTATCTAGAGTGAATGATCCTGTAATTCAACAAACACATACCACAAGTCACAGCAGCTTTTGGCACAATTTGATCCATGATGGGCCAGAGGGATGCTGTCCTTTGATTTTGGAGTTTGCATGGCCTCTCTTCTCACACGCCCAGTGTACTGTGTGCTCTGCCAACATCAAATGATGCTAGTGCAGTCTCATAGTTGAGGTGTCAGCTTGCTTCAAAGGAATTAGGTCATACAACGTGTCTTTATGTCCACACTTGATGGTCGGGCAAAACGCCTGCTGCCATAGCGTCCTCATGACTGCATCCCACCAAACTACCACAAAGAACTTAGTGTGACTTTGTACTGATTAATCCTGATTAATTGTACTAAAGGCGGTAAACTTTTAAAAACTCCGCACAAATAAATGAAGCAAGATTGAAATCCGTCTCAAACTGTAGGACAGCTCACGACAAGGTTGGTCTGAAAACGACCAGCCAGGACGGGGAAAGAAACCAGGCTATGTAAAGGTCTTATTTCTTATTTTGTCTCTGATAGGCACATTTTAGAAATATTAAGAGACGTTTTGGTGTTGCAAGACAGGATGGAAAAAAGTTACAGTGTGTCTCCATTGGCCAGATCCTTTTTAAAACGTGACTTGTGAATGAGCTTTCAGGCTGTTATCATCTCAATCAAGAGCTTGTCTAGAGCCCTCGGCTTCTGTCATGAGGCAGTGAAGGCAAAACAAGCTGAGTGATTATCATCACCAAGACCAGGAAGGGTGGCTAAGGCGATTGGAAATTATCAAGGCCATCTTGCAGTCCCGTGTCGTTGAGACCTAAACCCGTTGGCACCTCCTCTTGACTCGGCCCCGGAGTCTCATGTCTGAAGTGAGAGGATGACACCTCCCCTTTCTTTGCAATCTTCCTACAGGCCCCATTCCTCATCAACTGAATGCCAAACAAGGCTGGATAGGATCTCATAAAACATCCACTTGCCCTGTAAACACAGCGCTTCTCCTTTAATTGCTGCATGTTGCAAGTGGGTAAACGTTAGAATTACCTGCATTTACATTCAGTTTCTTGCTAACACCACACGTCTCAATCAGTCAAAACAAGTAGCTGGATGAACATGCGTGATATGGGAGGACGTCAAAGTCTAGGAGCTTCTATCTCTGATGACTTAGATAGCATGAGCATGGAGCCAACCCTGGATATCACTGGCACTTATCTCACACAGACACACAGAGCCCAAACAATGACAAGAAACATTGCTGATAACACAAACAACATCCAGATATAATTATACATTCAGGAAACTCAGTAGGCGCCTGTATCTGCACTGGATTGGGGAAAGAAAGGACAGGGAGGCTGTGTGGGAGAGGGAGGGGTTTAACACCACTTTTAGTTCCATCCACACAGATAACTATCTTCATGGACCGGCATGAACCTAAGACCAACAACACACGGCTCTAACACTGCTGTCGTATGTAGTGACTGTAAGAACTGAACAGTTACAAAGCTCTGCTGAACAACCAGCTGGATCAACCCCACTCTCCTTGAAATACACATTACAAGTGGTCATTGCTGTGGAAGCAGCTGAACACAGATTTCAATCCTTTGTATTGTTTATATCAGACTGTCAGGTGTACCAGGTGCTAAATGCAGGCAGCAAAAATCACCCTTCTTGACATTTGAGAGGCCAAAGCATTCATTCAACTGTGGTAGTAATGAGGACAAAAAGGAGGCAGTCACGTTTGTCAATCATCTTTATAGTCGTCTTACAGGAGCACATCCAGGGGGAAAACACTCATGTTACACATGAGCTTGTGTTCCCAGTCACGAGAGAGAACTACTGCAAGGTTAGGCAAAGCTCTTCGGGGCTTTAGAGGGAGCTTTGCAAGGTCTGATAAATGATGATGAGTAAGCATCAGTTAGGGATGAAGACTAGTTAGAAGTTAGAAAATGAAAAACGGTGTGGCTGCTGATCATCGCTGCTGAATTCCAGACTACATTAGCTCAGATCTCCGAGTCAACATTAGGCAACAATATTAACAGATAGCTCGTTGTATGAACATGGAAGCTGCTTTGCACAATCACATTTAAAATACAATAAACATTTAGATTTCAATGACCAACTATTCCAGTAAAACTCTAAATATTTCAGAACAGTGGTCATGGTAGATTATAAAACACTAACCAGAAACTAGTATTCAACTCTTTTTATGTGTCTTTAACCTGCATTGTATTTTTACAAATAGTTTGAATTCAAATCAGGTCACAAATTTAATTGAATTGCTTATTTAAATCAATGCTATGTGGTGTTTAATCTGATTATAGTTCACTAGTGAACTATAATCAGATTGAATGGTGACTGCATAGGATCAAACTCCAAAATAATCAAGCGTGTTCGTGTCTTGTAATGAAATGTATACACAGTAAGTATTGACTGGTGGATATTCATCAGGACAGTGATCCATGACAGTCCACTTCTCAAAGTCGATCAACACAATGACCTGTCTGGTAAATTAATGACTCTATGGACTCTCCTCCAAAGCCAATTTTCCATTTGCACTCAGTGCTGCCGAGAGGCCCAAACTGGGATGAGCTTTAGTTCAGAAACAGCTGTCAAGCTGGCTGTGAGAGCAAACATGACACTTTTATTCATACCTATGTGCAAAGAGAAACACACAGACAGGCAGGCAAACACATGTATGTGCAAATACAATTCAAAAGGTGAGAGGTAGAGCTCCCTCTGACACCCACAGGCTCTGCTGCCTGACAATTGTTTTAAGGTTTAAGCTCCACTCCTTTATTTGCTCTGCAGCTTATTCTTGTCGCTCCTGCAAGTGTTTGTCTAGCTGCCATTTGTGTCAAATTGTGTGCTCACTAGGTGAGAGTGTGCAAGGATGTTTTTGTTCAAGTGACATGAATGTGTGTTTTGGACAATCAGTATGTTGACTCTGCGTGCGGTGGGAGTTGACACCCTGAGCCATTTCAAAGAATTTTTAATCACAAGCAGTAAGTTCAGGAAAGCAGCCACGTGTTTTGCTAAGAAAACTTGCACATTACAAATCTATTGAGTACAAACTGCAGATATTCACCACAGTGTCCTGAAGTTGGAGGCTAACCTGATAAGACGTTACACCTCACTGAGAGCTCAAGAAAGTTGCCCTGTCATTGACAGATCAATGTGGCTGCACTATATATCGGAAAGACCGCTCACAGTGAACGTTCAGTCAACACCTCATTTCTTGCAGTCGCGTCAAGTTGTTGAATTACACAGGACTTGTTTTAGCTAGATACACCAGCATCCATGTCAAAGACAGATTCAATATTTCAACACCCATCGATTCAACAGTGAATGCAGATTTAAGGTATTTTCTCTCTGACTCGTACTATAAATATACTGAAATTACAATTAGCTTTAAACTATGTGAGCTGGCAAATCAACAATCTACGTTGAACTGCACACACGGGAATTAAGCCCAGATATTGAATAAAATATGAGAGTTAGGTGGGGGCTGTGCTCATGACAGTCAGTGACAATGGTAAGTGGTAAATGGTTGACTGTGACACTCTCCTTCTGCTTGCTGGTCTTCGTCCCCAGGGACACCAGTGGTGGTTTAGACTCAGAAAGGCTCCAATCGTGTAATTACACATGAGCCTTCATCCTGTGACCCTTGGTCCTCTTATTAACTTGTATCAACATTCTTTCATGTACTTAATTTCAGTAACAGTAAATCTATCTGGACTGATTGGCAAAGCGGTGCCTTGCTGCCTCTGAGTGAGGCCCTCGCCTCAGAAAGCTTTGTTGGGATGGCAAACGAGCAGAATTAGCTTAAGGAACAGATGTCTCTTTATTGCCGCTGACACAATAGGCGGCACGATAAAACCCACGAGCACAAGTGAGCCCTTACTGGCCGGCACACTACTCATTGTCTAATTACGCTCTCTCCTCAAGTCTCTTGAAGCAGAGGAGGGAAACAGTGCCCCACTCTGTCCACAGAGCGCAAGACAAATGGGATGACCTCATTTTCTGCTAGGCAGTGTGTCAAGGGCAATAAGGCTTAGAGACTCAAGCAGGAGGTGGGCAAAGGCAAAGACAGCATGTCTGCAACACCTTCGTGTCAAAGAAAAGGATTACAAGGTTGCCTTATTATCAGTATACACGGATGCACGAACTCAAATATACAGACTGCTCTGCTATTAGACGAAGGGATTGTAAGCAGAACAGGGGTGCGAGAGGCTTTGTCTCAAATGAACTGGGTCATGATTGAAAGCCACAAGAGTAGAGAATAAAGAAAACTGCATACAAATTGGTTGAGGGGGCGGGTCCTCATGCTCAGTGATAGTCACCTGCCCACCCTATTTGTACATGGCTGAAATTTCACACAGCGTGGGATGAGACTACCTTAAACCGCCTTTTGTGTTCCTGTCAATAATTGTGTTTGCACTCCCATGATCCTATGGCTTTAGCTCTGGTAAGTTATTTGCTGCTTCACATCTATTGCCAACATAACTGACTGATGTGTGGTTTTCTGGTACACAGGGATCAATATAGCAGTTACTGACATGTTTTCTTTTCTTTGGTTCCTGTCATCTCTTCACTCTGCCTCCATTATTTCAGCATTTGAGCAAACAGTGTATATAAAAAAGAACAAAATAAAGAAGAACTGCTTGGCAGTTTGTGTGAGGACACATACTGACAATATAAGTACTTTTAAGGCGTGCCTTAAACTGTGATACAGAATGATGTAGATATTTGTCTTATTTAGGTTTTCACTTAGGCCCAATGGTATTCATGAATAGAGATATAATTAAAATGACATATAATGCAAAGGCTGGCCCTCATAGATAAATCCAACATTTAGGCCTCTTATTAACAACTACAATCCCCAACTGTTCTTCTTGAAACCCACTTACAGTTTTCAGACAAACATGATTCTTATATTCACTAATGTTCTCTTATTTGTTGTTTTTGGATTTGTTTTCAGATAAGAGCACACACACTTTGTGTTTTCATTCATTTTACAGTTGTAGGATTTCTTTCATAATACTTTTGACAATTATTCTCATTATTTTAAAAAGCAGTGTGTGTATATGAACACTAGTTATTTTAACCCTAAACTGACACTAACACTTCCCACTAGTTGTGTTGATACAGGACGCAGGTCTGCTCCAGCTAACCTTTTATTCCACAAATATGAAATGCATAGGACTAGAGTTTTTTGCAACCTCAATGCAGTCTTTTGAACTTGACCTAATTGATACTGGGATTTGAGGCTGGCCCTTGGATTATACAAGACATTCTGAGGACAGCTCGAGATCTAATGAGGGTTAAGTGATGGGCTTTGGGATAACACCTTCCTATTACTTGAAAACTACAGAACTGTTCTTTAACTGTCGTATTTCCAACACACAAATACATTCTAAATACCTGTCAAGTATAATTAGTTTTCATCACTGATGGATGAGCATCAAAAGATTAGGGTACAGAAGCAGTGCAAGGGAATACTAATCATGTCATCTTAACACAATGATAACTAATTACAGCTGACCTACGGTGAACTTCGGTGAATACGCAAGAAAAATCTACTCTGATGTGACTATATTACTTTCACTACCGGCTTTAGTAGCACCGTGCTTCTACATCTGTGACCGGACGCTGAGGTTTTAATATCATTATATTAGAACAACTCTACTTCTGGCTGAGTTTCATCAAATCTGTAAATTCATTTATTTTAAGGGACTGTTTTTTTAATTTTCAATAAACTCAAACCCACAGTGCCTTTTGAATGAAGACACATTTCATGAATTATATAGGCAACAATTCTTCCTGCTAATGACAATAATCCCCACCAATAAGAAAGAAGGTCCATTTGATGTGTGTGTGGACACGTGTGTGTGCATGTATGTATGTGTTTATGTATGTGCTTGTATGTCTGTGTGTGTGTGTCTGTGTGTGCGTGCGTGCGTGCATGTATATGTGTGTGTATGTTTGTGTGTGTGTGTGTGTATACATGAAAAAAAGGGATGTGAATTCATGTAAAATTACCACATTATATTTAAGTAATCACAAGCTGTGTGGTTTTATGCAAAAGAACAACATGTATTTCAGTGGATGATGAGAGTCACCACCCTGGAATCGGAGGTCCTGGTTCCCTGCTCAGCTGGAGGGTAAAACTCTAAATTCAACAGAATTATGTTCAAACCGTAACTATGGTGATAAGCTTTGGATAGTGAGCGAACGTAAGAAATCACGGATAGTGGCTGAAATGTGTTAGCTCTGCTGGGCCGGGCTGGGCCAAGCTGGGCCGGGTCGGGCTGGGCCAAGCTGGGCCAGACTGGGCCAAGCTGGGCCGGGCCGGGCCAAGCTGTGCCAGACTGGGCCAAGCTGTGCCGGGCCGGGCGAGGCTGGGCCAAGCTGGGCCGGGCTGGGCCGGGCTTAGTCTTAGCGAAAGCAGCAAGCTTTGAGTAGAGCTGCTGCTACTTGATGTCGAAAGGAGTCAGCTGAGGTGGGCTGGGCATTTGATCAGGGTGCTGGTAAAGAATGGATCTTCCAGATGAGTCTTCCTTATACAACATCATATTCAAGCATATAGGTAAGACACCTTGAACGTTAACTGGAAATTGTCTCCCGAACATCATACTTAGGAAAGCAGGGCAGTGGATCTGTGTAATTTTTCACAGGAAGAACCTTTCAGGGAAGACGCAGTACAAACACAAGCGCACACACAAATGCACACTTGTTAAGCTCTGCTTTGATTTCACCGCACACAATGAAAGGCTGCTAGTTTGTTGAGTGCAGTTATAGAAAGTCCCTGACAAAGTCAGCTCGGAGTGTAAATATAAAACGAGATGGGCTAACAATGAATCAGAGAAGCAACTTGAAGTGACACCTGTTATGGAGGTGGAGGACCAGGGTGGAGGACTGGGACGGACAAAGGCTGAGCATGTCGCTCTTGTCATGCTCTTGATAATGAGTGGTGCAGCCTGTTTGCTTTGGAGGGTTTGTCCCGGTTGCCCAGCAGCGATGTATTGCAGGGATGCCCATAGCCTTTTGTTTTCTGACACGAAGAGGGTGTGTTGAGAGGGAGCAGAGGACACTGATGCGTGACTGAATTCTCTTTAGTCTTGAATGGACATCTGTATCTCCAACTGACTCTATAACCAATATTAATATGTTATGACGGATCCCTCAAAGTGGGTGACAGCCTTTACTTGACTGGGAGAGTTAGAAATGCTTCAACAGAGACAAATACAGAAATTCCTCTGCCAATTAAAAGATACTTCCAGTTAATCACAACTTGGTCCTTGTTTCTCAAAGTTGGGGCCATCATTAGTATCATTAGTAATAATTGTACTCATCAAGTTAAGTGGTGACAAAACTGTCAGATGATGTCAGATGAAACAAGAAACACAAGCAGCATCATGACTAACCACATGATTTCCTCTGAAGGACCCTGCAGCTGGGACCGACCTCACCTGTTATCAACCTTTGAGTGATGATCTGTTTAAAGTGTTTCCTTCTTTACAACAAGTGTAGTTATGTGGCCAGGTTATCAAACACTCAGCCACTGCTCTGGTGAAGACAGTGTTGACTCGTGTTGTAACAGAGTGGAACAAAGCAAACTAGTGTCTTTACAAAATCTTTTCATTGTTTCTTCTTTCTCATATTGAATGGTGGAAGAACGTGACTTCTAAAATAACTGAACACATTCTGACAAACCAGGAGGCCGATATCTGAGTCTGGATACAGAGGTACCCTCATGAATTCATTCTACATGTTTGAATTCTATATAAGGAAGCTACAGCTAGTGAATACAGAGCTTCATTAATTATATTAATCAGAAAATACTTTGACCAACAATTCATCATAGAATTGATTTAAGAATTGATTCAGAGTTTCAGAGGAATTTTCTGTTGATCCACTAAACAATCAATCAGATCCTTTTTTGAATTACATGTACTTTAACTATGTGTTTAGTTATACGTAGAGGTGATCATTACGTATGTTTATTCAACTATATTTTCCCACCATGACCGTACTCATGGTGGGAAAATATAGTTGAATTGCATTGTAGCAAAAATTGAGTCACCAAAGTTTCAAATAACTCTGCATTAATTCACTTTTATTATGGGTTGGTGGCGTGGAGAGGAGTGTGAACAGTACACTGCAAATGTAGGATGTTTTCAACCTGCCAGGCTGTCAACAATAAAACAAATTTAATTGAAATTCAACAGAGAATTATGTGAATTTGAATGCACACTTACGGCTCTGTAACCTCCTTTGAAGTCTGAGTGTATTCACCATTATATTGGAATAACTGCTTAGTGCACGGCAGCACAGAGAAAGTGGAAACAACCTGTTCAAACAGAGATGGGTTGAGAAGTGTCATTCCCATGGCGAGGCGTGCCAGTGAGCTTTGAAAGTGTGATGAGTCAGGGCAAGCTCTCAGGTATGTTGCCAAAGAATTAAACACTGAGTGTGTCTTGTTTGATTTTAAGAGCTCCTGTTCTTAACTAGTCTTGTCTGTCAGCACTTACAGATTCTGTTAAGAGGCCAGAACAAAGACCTTTGCCATCACCACTCACTCAAGTGGTGAGAAAAGGTGTCAGCTAATTGGAACGTGGAAGATTGATTACATTTAAAGACATCTGACAAAAGAGGGCCGATGCACTTTACAGCTTCTCATCTGTGTGGATTTGAATTAACAACCCAGGATTTGCATTTTGGGTTCTTCATTCATTAGAAAACATCTTTGAACGATGGTGTAACGACACACGGCGCCTTCACACAGGTCTGGACCACCAACAGCTCAGGGCCTTCACTCCTCCCACTCCTCAACACATTGCCTTGTCCCAAACTCCAATTCCAAGCTTTCTGAAAGCTTATAATACCTTTCTTTTCACCTGCATTTTTTCAAAAGAAAGGTAATCCATCATTCCGAGGACAGAAGAGCCGAGCATTTAGCAGGAGATGAGTGAGAAGGAATGTTTGATCTGCTGAAATATTTGAAGAAGGATTCCCAAATGTGAGAGAGTTTCAGTGTATCTGAGCGAGTTTGAGCGGCAGCAGATTGCAAAAAAACACCTCTTTGCATGATAAGTATGTCTACCATGTTTCATGTGTCTAAGTGAAACGCACATCACAGGACGTTGTTTTAAAAGTTTCTAGGTGGCGCTATCGAGGCAGTTTTTAACACTCATATACCAAACTCATAAAATACTTAAATTACAAAGCCTGGCGCGTCTGCAAAGTTTCATGACCTTTCGAGCCTGTTAAGGCCGTCAAATAAGCGATTCATTGCAGAGAAGAATAATTCCTAGAAATCCAATCGGTTGGTGCTCGGGCCCTCGAAAGAGAGATACATAATACAGCTTTTTAAATCAATGCTCTTAGCCTTTTTAACTTTTACTTTAACAGTCTAAAGCAGACCAATCAATGCCATTGATTGGTTTATGGGCAGAGCCAAACTTCTTAATACATTTCCGATAAAAGAAATTCCTCCATATTGATTAAAAGAAAGGACAATATCACGGCAACTGACAAAAAATCAATAAGGAAAGAAACCAAACGTAGCTGTACATTTCTTCCCTGCTGCTTGATGCATTGTATTAAAACATATAATCTACAGAAAAGCATAGAACCCATGCAACCAATGACTCTCATAGATAAGTACACACATATGAATGAACACCCAGACAATGAGATAAAAATAGCAATATGACACTAAGAAGTAGTTTTATGGTGCTCTACAACAATGGGGGAATGTAAATGGCTAAATGCCAGTCCTTAATGCTCTCCTGCTGAGACTACTACAATATGCACAACTAAAAAAGGCAACAGGCTTTCAGCTGACAAATGATTGCCACAATAACACTTATAGCATTAACCAGCTTATGCTGTAAGCACACTAAGATGAGCCCAAACAACGGATGTCTATATCAAGATTAGGCAACTTACAAAACCACAAAGGCAGATTAGGTGTCTAATTCCACTGACCCTCTGAAATAAATCGGGGTTTATCATCCAAGGAGCTCCAAACCTCTGACTCAAGCCAAGTTCTAACAGCTGCTCCAGGAGACAGACTGTAAAAGACCCTATAGTACCGGATGATCCGGTCAAGCAATCCTTATCAGGCCAAATAAGATTTAAGAAATCAATTTCATTAGCTATATTCACCCAAAGTACCACAGAGGTCAATGTTGTTTGTTTCCATTTTAATAGCTAGGTCAAAAAACTAACTCTAATAAAAACACATTTATGGATCAGTTTCCTATTTAGAAGCCAATACAAAATGTTGTATTATTTGATGTCGTTGTAAATCCCCACAGTCCCTCCACAACCCGGACGCAGAAAGAAAACTGTGTTTCTGCTAAACAATAATGTGAATAATCTCAAAGATTTGACAAAACAGCCTGTTGCAACACAATTCAATAAGAATCCAACACGTTTACAGAGTTCACCGCTTGTTGACATGAAACTCACCGACAACACGGCGAATTGAAGCAGAAGTCAGTCTCTAAAATATTGATGCATCAATGGGATGTTCAAGCTTTAGTTAGGTTCCAACATTGTGGCCTCGCCCGCTGTAAACAGTGATCACATTACGTTTGCTCTTGTCATAAATGTTGGCATGTAATGTATTTTTGGCTAAAAACCTTATCAGACGTATCAGTGTTTTGCAGAGATCCACTTGCATGTTACATAAGTTGCCATTTATCCAAATCTTATGAACGTATATATATTATATACAGTATGTATGTGTATTGTATGTATCTGCTCGATCACAATAATACTTCAGATTGTTGTGCATGCAAATAAAGAAGTTGTGGAAAGCCATATATCTACTTTATTAACGGTACGGTAACGTTGGGCTGCTTGATGGTTTGAATGCATGTTGATGTGTTTCACAGAGAATTAATCACCTGATGTACACGTCAATCACAGCTCTCATTAATTTCAATTATTCAACACCACTTTGTGGAGATAAGTCATTTCATAGACATTTCTTTAATGTCAATAATAATTCATCTGAATATAATGAAAGTAATGACATCATTATACACATTATAAACTTTCATTTTACATTAAGTATCAATTATTTTCTTCCTTTTAAATTGGATCTTCTAAGGAGAATTATTTTTTGTGCTGCAAATAAATCACTCAGATGAAAATAATTATCCTGAACATCAACTGAAGCATGAATATTGCCTTTTATTAAAGGTCACTAACGTGGAGCATGCAAGCCCCCGATCTCATCTATAACAAAGCATATTACAACACACATGGTGTCTGCGTGCCCTTCTATTGTCTGAGCATGAACAATTATTACGTATAATGCTTCCTACAGTAACTGTTCATGATATATTGATTTGAGATTGGTGGCTGATGCCAGTTGAGTTCCTGGGAGTGTGTCTTGCCTCACACAGAGAGTGTTGGATTCTGGTAACTTGACTGGAGTTTGGGTGTCTGGCAACTTC
>CAAKHC010003996.1:6913-27270 GCA_901007825.1 Macroramphosus scolopax | reverse complement strand
TTTGGACTGTTTGGACTGTTGGACTGTTTGGACTGTTTGGACTGTTGGACTGTTTGGACTGTTGGACTGTTTGGACTGTTTGGACTGTTTGGACTGTTTGGACTGTTTGGACTGTTTGGACTGTTTGGACTGTTTGGACTGCGACCCTGCATGCTGTCAGAAGCAGCTTCCCATATCAGATTCTCTCTGCAGACTTGTTAATGATTTGGTTGACATTTAGTTCAAAGAACATCCTCCTTTCCTGAAGAACAGATGAATTCTAAGGGAGTCGTTGTGTCCAGAGGATTCACGTCCTGCTCAGATTCAACAGAAACCTCCTCCCAGTATTCTAATAATATAATCACCAGGTGAACCACGATATCAGTTGTTTCTCCCGACGGCGGACTTGGACATCCTCCTAAATCCACCGTCGGTTGGTTTCACAATTTGTCAGCGGGGTTTCAGAGGGTTTGGTGAGGTATTTTGTGTTATTTTTAACAAATTGGCTGAAAGGAATCTTTGTACGTGTGAAGAGTCTGAAGATTATTGGAATAAAAACATCGGTGCCGACAGACTTCACTGGAAACGACCGACTTACCACTCACATTTCTGCCTGATAAGAGCAGTGATCCCTGGGTGTAAACTCCCCTCCTTTCCCTGCCGTGTCCTCACACACCCACACACACACCCACACACACACACACACACACACACACACACACACACACACACACACACACACACACACACACACACACACACACCGACGCTCTCGTGTCGCAGTACGTCTGAGGCTGTTGTCAAAACAAGTGTTGGTTGATTTGAACTTCTGACCTCATAATGAAGCGAGCTGAGAAGCTCTAGGATATCCTGAGTAACTGTTATTATATATGATGAGAATCCATCCGATAGGGGTCAGGTCAAGGTCAAATAAAGGATGTGGTAAACTCCACCCGGCTCTGAGGCTCCTGCAACAAGTGCTCCTTTTCTTTGATGTATAATATTTATTCCTTGGAATAGTGAGAAAGACACTGAGGATGTGGACTCACATCGGCCTCTTGATTCCTATTAACTCACTATATTGTTATGCGGAAGACGAAGGTCCTTCGTTGGGCAGATATGACGTAAGTCCAGCAAGACTCATTCCATTTTGTTTTGGGGAAATGGAAACGATTTCAGCATCTGGGCCACATGGATTCATCATCCAGTCAATCACACTCATTTTGGAATTTTTTTCTGAAATGCTTTTTTCATCCAGGACGGGAAATTGTTTTGTCTGCAAGCAAACACACACAGCGGTCGATTAAAGAGAAGCTTCTCTAAAACACTTTTACTGGATCGATAAATCGAAGGAACAACATGTATTTGTCTGTCAGAGTTCCACACCAACACGTGTTGTTTGCTGTCAGCTCGCGGTTCGTCTGGATTAACCAGCTGGTTTAACTCCAACAGGGTCGAGCTGCACTGCGGTGACTTAAATCAAAATGAGCTCATCTGTTTTATAATCAGGACAACATGCAAGGATCTTTCCATGAATTCTACAATGGGATGTTCAAACCAATTGGATGGTCAGAAGCACTTAGTGCTGCCGTAAGTTTTTATTCCCCTGGTTGTTTTGTAAAATGCTAATGTAGCCAGAGAACTTGTCTTCAGCCTCTTGTTACGTAAATAAATGGTCAATAAACCAGAGACAGCTGTTCACAGTTATAACCTTGGATAGCGTTGTGAAGAGTTTCCAATTAGAGGCCGGCGATCAGGGAATATCTCTAATGGAGGGCAGACAGCAACTCGACCACCTACTCATGAGCTCACAAGTTGGGCTCGAGGACTGAATAAGTCACGATCTGGAGAAGATGATAGCTGTCTGAAATGATTTTTCTTCCTTTGGTTGGCTGGGTTCATCATTACAGAGAGGATGAGGAGCTCAGACATCCAGAGGGAGCTCAGAGCAGAGCTGCTGCTCCATTCTACAGCGACTCATTAGCGCCCCTTCAGGTATAAAGTGGTATAACGAGATGGAACTTTTCTAGATGGCAAACTTCATCACTTTTGAAGCAGTATGAAGCAACTTTAGATCCAACAATGAACTATTATTAACACCTATTTGGTGAATGCAAACAGTACTCAAGTTGTATGTGTTGCCTAGGTTACGTGTGATGAGACTGAACCTAAACTGTGAGGAAACAACGAGCTGAAAGCAGCTGAGTCGCTCCTTAGAGACGGTGTTTGTCACTGTCAGTAACACATTTCACATTACATAGAAGAAGTGATCATTGCTGCTTTCGTGAGGCTCCAGGAATCTGATCATTGAGTCAAACAAACTCACTGCGTAATGTTTTCACTGGCACTATCATATCCTCCTTCAGGTCTTCAGCGCTGGCCCCTCTGTTCCCTCTGACGTAATCTGAGGGAGGCGCAGCAGAGAAACGCTGCTGTAATGCTCTCGTTTCCCTCTGTGGCCTCTGGACCTTCGCTCCCAACAATCCTAGCAGATCCATTTTCAACTTTCCCTCCCTCTTTAAACAACGTGAGGAAACAATCGGTGGATTCAGATGAACCACAAACAGAATTGACCTCAGCAATAAGTCTTACAGCAGCCATGTTTTCAGTGTTTAGAAACGTGTCCAGAACTTTTTGAAGCTGAAAAGCTGAGGCTGTGATTGTTTGACTTCTGTGTGCTGGAAGAAGATGCAGGATAGATATCGTCCAGGTTTCATAAATACTGTTATCTTGAACTCCCCGGCGAGGCGGGTCCGACCTCCTTCATGACACTGGAGGAAAAACAAACGAATGATTAACATACTTGGGTGGATCCTGGAAGACATTACTACATTTGACTCTTGTTATGCACAATTATTAAGAACAATTGTTTATATGCACTCTTGACATGAGAAACATGTGGTTCAATGTTTTAAATCTGATCATGTGAATCCAAAACATCCTTTTGGATGTGCAGGAGTCGGCTTGAAACTCAATACTTTCATCTAAATCATTCTTGATATGGGAGCACTTAATCAACGTATAAGACAAGTTACTGAGGAAATCTCACAGAAATATAGAAACCTTTTGCATTGGATGCCAAACGTTTTCCAACCACATGATTCATGTCGTCAGTTCACACACGGTGGCCGACGAGTGAAGAGACATTTGTCCACATGCCTTCATGTTTGATGTGCACACCAGAGAGCAGAAGATCACATCCACAATGATTTGCAGACATGAGATGATGACACATGAATGATTTTCTTCAATCAGTGTTTATTTTTGGAGCAGCAGCAGGATCATTCTGTTGCTGTGGGCACATCTCCAATATCCATGAATGTTTATTGTGACACATACAGGGGGAAGACGTGTCTTTAACGATGCACAGACGTGGAGGATCTGCATAACTTTTACAAGGCTGTTGGCTTCATGGTCTGTAAACGTAATCTATGGGATTGTGGTTTGCAGCCAGGGGGAGGATTACTCTCTGGGGTGGCCTGTAAGAGGAGACGGACAGGGTCACATTTCTGCATACAGATGTTGGGACCTCCCTGCAGAGGAATCCTTTGCTGTGCTGGTTAGCAAGTAGAGACGCAGCAGCACTAAACATTTAATAAGAGTTTGAAACAAATCCTCCATTATTGTCTATCGTCAAATAAAACAATATATTAGAGTCGAACCTTGAAAGCTGACTTCACTGTCTTCATACCCCCCTGGACTGTTGAGGGAAAGATGCTTACAGGTATGTGAGGAATGCAGATTAGATAAATAATCCAAACAATAGTTCGTAAAAACAGAGCTGTCGGAGGATCGTGCTGTCGGCAACAAATATGCCCTGACCCAAGGCAGGAAATTACATAGAGAACTTTTCATTTCTAAATCTGGATTTACGTTATCAGATTGAAATGTTCTATGTCACATCTGGGTGTTCTCTGGACTGGTGTGAGGGCGGTCTGAGGCACGACGAACGGCTCGCTACCCAAGTGCAGAGGAATTGAGCTGATGCAAACCTTTGATTGGTTCCACCTTTTTTTTGTTCCAAGGATGGGGACACTGTGTACTTTTCCAGTCTGCTAAAAAAACGGATGTGTCTCATGCAATATAATCCTTTCGATGTTTTTTGTCTGTTTTCGATATCTACCAAAGTGCAATGATACAATAGCTGCTGGTTGTCTCAAGCTTTTCATAGAAGATTTAAACTGAGCCAGTGAAACATACAAAGAGTAAATATGTTTCAGCTTGTGAAGCTGCAGTACCGACACACTGGGACCCTGAATCATGGTTGAGCAACATGGCCTGTCATGGATGTACAGCGGCCAAACCAAATCTATCAGCAATTGCCTGCAACCGACTGCCGGTACTGCTTGTTCCCTGTTTCATAATGAAACTGCTTAGTATCATGGGAAATTTAAAAACTGTGGTGAACCCACTTGAACTTATTCAAGTGGGTTCAAGCTTATTCTCTTGTGAAATAATAAAGAAAGAGTCCTACACAACTGGACAGATGTTGAGCAGCCTGTTTGTATGATGCTTGTCTTGAGACATGTGGAGGGGTCTGTGGCTTACTGCCACCACCTGGTGGCATGACTAATATATTCTGACTCACTCAAGTTTACAGTAAATGGTGTTTATGTGTCTTTAATTCATTTGGTTTCTCTTGAGGGCCGAGACACCTGGTTCCACTTCTTGAGCACTTTCTTTAGTTGAGACTCACACTGCTAATGAGACAAACATGAGCAATGAACTTGCTATTAAATTTTATTCAGCCTGATGAAGCTCTAAAAGCTTTTATGCAGTTTAATGAAATAAAATCTAATTCATCTAAGCTTCTTATTTTAAAAGGCTTATTGAAACGTGAATGTGATGATTTTCCTGTTTGTTAAAACACGACAAACTACACTGTAAGAAAAGATAGCATAGCATATCTACTCAATAAAATGAAGGTAACAAATTACAAGCGATATTATTTATTAAATATTACAATGTTTGGTATTTAGCTAATCTAAATCAAATGAAACCCATTCAATTTAGCCATTTAATATTAGTAGATTCAAATAGAAAACAAAAATGAATCAATCGAAACTTAAACAAATATGTATATGACAAAAATAAACTTTTAATTTGTATTTATTTCGTAACTAATACTTTAAAAAGATAGTTATGTAATTATTCATATCAATGATATATAGTTGAGTCATAACCATCCATATTAATCAGCAAATTTATTTGAATTTATTCAATGCAATAAATGTAATTTAAGTACTCTTCTTTCTTCGGAATAACAAACAGTCAAAAGAAGAGCCGATTGGTTTACGGCTGTGGGAATAAAACATCCCACAACCACCCACTGCGTTTTTCAAAATTAAAGAGAAATAAATAAATGGAATGGAGGTTGCAGGAGAAGGAAACCCTACACATAGTTTAAAATAAAGAAGAGACTGTGGGGTCTCGTCCTTGAACAACACTGAACCCCCAAATGTGAATGAAGGTGTGTGAATGTTTTAGCGGCTCGCACTTCCCACAGCCACCCGGTAGATGGCGGTATTCACTGTTCACTGGACTTACGATCCGCCAACAAACACACGAAGAAGAAAACTGCAAAATGATGCCTGATTAGCAAAACTAACATAATCCTAATTTATCGGCGTTCGCTTGTGTTCAATATGAAATTGGTGAGTAAACAGATTATCCTCATCAAATGTGTTAAAGTAACACAATGTTAGGTTATTTACCTTTAATGACGAGCTAGTAGAGCACTCCGGGTAGCTTTAAGTAAAGCTAACTGTTAGCTTAGAAACTAATAGCCCCGTCTGTCTCATCCACCGAGGTGCTGTTAGCTTGTAATCTGTCAGTGACTGTTCTGCTGTTCATACGCATCTTCTAATAGCATCGTCTCTGTGTGTTTAAGACACCAGCTTTCTGTATAATTGGTTCTGTACTGTTTCGCTGTCATAGTGTTGGTAATTTCCTCCTTCTTTCAGTACTGTTTGTCTGGTCATCCCACATTGCCTTGCAATGTCCTCAAGTTTAAATCCACCACCATCATGCTGGACTGTGGGCTGGACACCACGTCTGTCCTCTCCTTCTTGCCCCTTCCTCTCGTGCACAGGTGAGTCACCAGTGGTCTCATTCATTTAGCCTTTCGGTCAGTTAATCCTTTAATCGATTATAGACTTGCCCTTGTTCTGAATCATCCAGAATCGTTATTTTTCCCCATTTCAGCCCAAGACTGTCGAAGTTACCTGGTTGGGTCTCGAAAGATGGAACGTTGAACTTGGAGAAGGTGTGAGAAGCTGTTTGTTGCTGTAGTTGGTTTATAAAGCATTCAACCCCCTGAGTGTTCAACATGTGTTTATAAGTTGATGTGTATAATCAGCTGCATTTGTTTCTGCTCTTTAATTCTCCGTAATGTACGCGTATCAAACCTACTTAGGGTGACACAAATAAACAATCATTTAGACTTAATTAATAGGTTTTCTGCTCATCTTTCCAGGAGCTGAAGGAGTGTGCCGGCAGAGTGTTTGTGGACTCACAGCCAGAGTTCTGTCTCCCTGAGGTAGTAAACACAGTCACAACACACATACACAGCTTAAGTCCTTTTCTCTCAAAATGCCAAATTGTTTGGGCAATTTTAATACTTGACAAAGAATTTACCAGCTCTGAATTTGTGACGCTTGTCTGGTGACTAATAATTCTTCTTATTGTTAATCAAAATTATTCCGCAATCAGTAATTGATATTTAAAACATAGTAAATAGTACATTGAATAAAAAAGCATAAATCTAAACAGACTAAATATTCCCGTTTACAATAACCACAGAGAGAACTGCTGGATCTGTCAACCATTGATGTCATCCTGATCTCCAACTACCACTGTATGATGGCTCTGCCCTACATCACTGAACACACCGGCTTCACTGGGACAGTGTACGCCACCGAGCCCACCCTGCAGATCGGCAGGTAAGGACGTGGTCGGGGAAATAAATTCAGATTCTTCTAGAGGGAACCGACATGTCATTTGAACATGTTTGAGATGTTTATGTAATACTGCATCTTGCTGTTGTTTCATCAGACTGCTGATGGAAGAACTTGTGAACTTCATGGAGCGAGTTCCTAAAGCCCAGTCTGCCACCTGCTGGAAGAACAAGGAAATACAAAGGTAAGAAAATTTACAATTTATGATCAGAAGTACAAACAACCTTCGGCTCGTTCTGTCAAAATGTTTTTCATTTTATAAATATTTAATTCATTAGATATGATCATATTGTTAACGGGGATATGCTTTGGTTTTGGTATCTGGCAACAATAATGAGGTCACTGTACTCTCTAAGGCTGCTCCCTGGACCACTGAAGGACGCAGTGGAAGTGTGGACATGGAAGCGAAGCTACAGTATGCAGGAGGTCAACTCTGCCCTCAGCAAAGTGCAGCTTGTGGGTTACTCACAGAAAGTGGTAAGAACTGCTTTGTCCTGCTCTCTGTGTAAAGATCCCACTCAACCCAGACATCAGTTAAACAACTCACCACACAGTGAGTCAGACAGTAGCTCCTGTTCTCCTCTGTTTACATAGAAATAACACATTTAATAGCTTGAAACCAAACCTAATATTTAAAAAAAACTAAACGTCCTGAGGTAGTCCTGGTTAGTGTTTAACAGTAACAACTGGCTGTAGGTTATACTTTTCTAGGACACACATAAACTCCCTGGAAGTTCAGAGTCAGGTCAATGAACAGAATGTTCAATTGGAGTTTCCTCAGCCTGTGAAACAGGATTTCTCTTGTTTGTGTGAAGCTGCTGTATCTGTCCTTTCTGCAGGAGTTGTTTGGGGCTGTGCAGATCTCCCCATTGAGCTCTGGCTACTCATTGGGGAGCTCCAACTGGACCATCCAGTCTCATCATGAGAAAGTTTCCTACGTGTCGGGCTCCTCCCTCCTCACCACACATCCACAGGTAGGACACATGGGAAGGTGAATGCTGTGCTGTTGCATGTCTGCAGGAAGCGGTTAAAAAGAGTGGATTGATGGATTCAACAGACGTTTTCCTGCATGTAGATCCTCATAATGCCAGATCCGTAAAGGACCTCCAAACACAACGATTCTTCTCACACGTCTGGTAATAATTTACTGCTCTCTTCTCGCAGCCGATGGACCAAAGCGCCCTGAAAAACAGTGACGTTCTGATCCTGACCGGCCTCACCCAGATGCCCACCGCCAACCCAGATGGCATGCTGGGAGAATTCTGCAGCAACCTCGGTTAGTTGATGTGTGCTGCAGAGCTTTAGTGACTTAATGGAGAAGTTAAGACCTCTCAATGTTATGGATGTCTGTCCTTTTCTTCATCTTTATGTTCCTGTAGCCATGACGATTCGTGCGGGAGGCAATGTGCTGGTGCCGTGCTACTCTTCAGGGGTGATATATGACCTGCTGGAGTGTCTGTACCAGTTCATCGACAGTGCCAACCTGGGTACCATACCCTTCTACTTCATCTCGCCTGTCGCCAACAGCTCCTTGGAGTTCTCTCAGATCTTCGCTGAGTGGTGAGGAGCTGTAAATCATCCCAGGAGTCTGTCATGTTGGGGGAGTAGCAAAGCAACAGTGAGAGAAAGGAAATAACCGATATGATACATCAAATATGAAGAATCTATGAAGATAGATTGATGTTGGTGATAGACATGCAGTGGAGGTTTTGATATAGTTTTTTGTTTTCAAGTCAGTGTCCTTAATTAATCCCTCAACTTTACATTTACTGATGTTGACAGCTGCGGCACAGTTTGTAATCATGATTCATTTTCTGTCAATGTGGAATAGACAATGAACGTGTCATCATCTCTGTGAAACAGCTGGATTTCTAAATGATCTCATTATCATTTTATAGGGAATTTTAATTACACTCAAATCTCCGAGCTGTACAGGACAATGGTTGTTTACAGCCATGCTGATTTAGTGTGTTGATTTCCCAAGGCTGTCCCAGACTTCATCCTCTGTCTTTGATCCCAGCCACCTGTCTCCAGGATCTTATATTTATATTCTTATCCTTTCAGGCTTTGTCACAACAAGCAATCAAAGGTGTATCTTCCAGAACCTCCATTCCCCCATGCAGAGGTAAGTCCTGAGAAACAACCCTGGTTTGTTTGCCAGGGATGGTGGGATGTTACAAACCTTGACTTTGTGCGACGAAATATTAAGAACTCGGGTCTGGCTTTGGACCTCTATTGCTTGTCATGACCCTCTCATCAATATGAATATGCACATTGTGTCAGCACTGCCTGTGATTCTATATCAGCCCCTGAGTGTATTCAGGTTTCACACTGCACACGAATTGTAATAAAAACAGTTCATATACTGCTGATGGCCTGAGATCTTATTTACAATTCTTAATATTTAATTCCTACTCGATTTGGGGTCACCTGCAGTAACTTGTGGTAACAGAAATAAAAAAAAAAACGTTTGGGGGTTTAAATTAAAACATCAGGCAATGATTGTCCTTTTTACATCATTCTGTGAGGCGCCACGATCTCATTCTGTGCTGCCAAAGCCATGAGTCTGAATTAGCAGCACACAGCAGAAGTAAAGTTGGATTTACAGCCTGCAGCTGTTCGTCTTACAGCTGAATGTCTCTCCTCTGTCTTCCATTTATCCCGGCTATATTTCATGCTGATCTGCTGTCAGAAAATGTCTCTTGTCTTGCCTTGGCACATTGTTGGTGAAAGATAGCGGTCTGTTCTTAGCTTCCTGTCAAACACGTCCTGTCACTTCCTGTAACTGCTTCATAGTGGAAATCAACTTGTGTTTTGTCTCTTTTCTGGGAATGACGCCACAGTCACCCAGCTCACTCAGTTAATGTCTCTTTGCTGTTGCTTCAGTTGATCCAAACCAACAAGCTGAAGCACTACCCCAGCATCCACGGAGACTTCAGCAGTGAGTTCCGTCAGCCGTGTGTGGTGTTCACCGGCCACCCCTCTCTACGCTTCGGGGACGTGGTGCACTTCATGGAGCTGTGGGGCAAATCCAGCCTCAACACCATCATCTTCACTGGTGAGGGGCGGAGTAGTTCAAACATATCTCGCAAACACCACCGTGTCCACAAACCAGACATGAACAGTCTGTACTTGTAAGTCTGTGTCTGAAGGCCTCTTTGTCTTTCCTTCGCCTCATCAGAACCAGACTTCTCCTACCTGGAAGCTTTGGCTCCGTACCAGCCGCTGGCTATGAAGTGTGTTTACTGTCCCATTGACACACGGCTGAACTTCCACCAGGTATCAAAGCTGCTAAAGGAAGTCCAGGTAACATCACACTTACACTCGTTTCTCTTTCTCTTTCAAGGCCTTTGACCAACAACAGTTATATTTATTAAGTTTAATTTAACTCATGGCTCTGCAGTTATAGCATTAACCCTCCTTTGGTCATGGAACATCTTTATACAAGCAGATTCCTTCTGGAATTGGTTTGATTCATGCTACAACTGTTTTATCGTTGTGCCCTGCAGCCCCTCCATGTGGTGTGTCCGGAGCAGTACACGCAGCCTCCACTGTCCCAGTCGCACCGCTCTGATCTGATGCTGGAGCTGCAGCCCCCTCCCATGCCCTACAGACGCTGCTCTGTACTCAACCTGCCCTTCAGACGGCGCTACGAACGTGTTTACATTGTACCCGAGGTGAGGCACACCAGAGCAGCAACAGCTTGTCCTCATGTCGGCACTAATTCTTCTTCAACGTGTGTGATGAAAAGGGTTTAGTAGAGTTGACCATCAGTGTTTAATAAACAATAGAATCAGCCCTTAACCAAACAGATGGTGAGTGCATATTTCAATGTGGTGCTTTAACAAGCTGTCGGAATAAAAGATTGAAATATATCATGGAAAGATGAAAATCCTGTTTTTACGCCAAGGCTTCATCTGGTGCTTCTTTTTCCAGCTGGCCAACTCCCTGGTGCCTTCGGAGATCAAACCTGGCATCTCCGTGGCGACTGTGTCCGCTGTGCTGCACTCCAAGGACAACAAGCACACGCTACAGGTGTGTGAACATTGGCATCAATGAAACCCAATCAAAACAAAGTAGTTATACTTTAATAATTTAATAATTTAGTCTGCAGCCCAGTGATATTTCTCCTCATGTGTTTGCCAGTCGGTGCCTAAACCCCCTCCAGCGCCCCCCACCAAGAAGAGGAAGCGGGTGATGGAGGAGCCCCCAGTGGTGCAGGCCCCAAAGCCCCTGCTGAGTGGAGCCGTACCCCTGGAAGCTTTCCTTGCCACATTGCAAAAGGTTAGAAAATCTGCAGACGCCAGTTTAATATTCTCAAAGCTCATCCAGCCACTGATCCAGGTTTAAACTACAGTGTTATCAAGGATCTTTTTTACTTCATGGAAGTCAGAGAAAACATGCAGGAACACAATCCTGCTGAGAGCTGATTTGTGCATGTCTCCTCCCCCCTGCAGCACGGCATTACAGAGGTGAAAGTGGAGGAGACCGGGGACGGACACATTCTGCACCTGCAGGCGGAGGACACACTGATTCAGTTGGAGGAGGACGGGACACACATCGTCTGTGACAACAACGAGCCGCTGCGCACCACACTGAGAGACCTGGTGCTCCGCTTCCTGCAGAAACTCTGACCATCCCGTCCTCACGCCTCCTCACAGGTTCCTTATTGGACTGAGAACAGAAGTGACGGGTTGGAAGATCATCACTTTAACCACTGGACGTTTACAGTAGCTTTACTGTAAAGTCCAGGTAGTTCTATTTTGTAAAATAGTATTTTGTATTAAAGATTTGAAAATTGTTTTCAATGAGTTTTTCACCGATGCAGTTTTTATTAAGAAAGTGAAGTCTTACGAAAATGCAACTACACACAAATCAATCATGAGCTGTTTCTTTTTCCTTATGAATGAAGCTTAAAAAGGAAAGTTGCAATCTGTACTTTATAAATAGATACATCTGGATTAAACTCATAAAGTAGAAACTTGCTCTAACCTGAACAGCCATCTTTATACTCATTTTGGTGTTCTGGTTTGTAACAGTAGAAGCAAAGACTGCTATGCAAGTAGTTTGGAGACTTGATCCTTGAACTGTTCTCCCCATAACCAGTGGTCTGCATTTCAATAAAGAGTGCATCACTTAGAGGTAATATTTCCTTCCTTTAAATGAACGGATTGTTTGTACTTCATGCCTTTCACTGAGTATGCCAAAATCAAAATGCAGACATTGTTCTTGTTAGACGCCACATGACGCTGCAATTAGACATGATGGATAAATTCACTCTAACTGGACGATTAAATTAAATAAATGGGAAAACAGAAAACCCTATTTTCTTAGTCGCTCAGCCATCATTCAATTGTATATTCATGTTCCATGTTATCAGTTAGGAAAAAGAGTACTGCAACTGCGTTTTGCTTCATATGACCTACAGCTACGTTGCTTGTCAGACACGAGTGTGTGTGGTCTCACGCATGTTCATCATGTAGAAGGCCAAATAAAGAAAAAAGGTCCTGGCCACTTGTTATTTTGTGTCGCAAAATATTTAATTGGTACAGAGTCTACATGCAGTTAAAATACCTTTAATATGCTTTGAATGTACAATATCTTACAGTGCACTACAGGAACATGACTGTGATAATACATCTGTGTGCAGCAGTATATATGAACACGTGTGATTGATAAATATCAGGGATTCTTAGGTTTTCTTTTTCCCTTAAGTGACGAACAATGGATTTGGACAGACGTCTCAGGTCTTAAAACAGAGGTACACGTTTTGTTTGAGGGTCCTGGCAAGAAAAACAGAGTTCATATTGTTGGTTTGATTAAAGCCTAATGTGTGTAACAGCTCAGTGGGGGGTGGGTGACATCTGTCATTACCTGTCACCATTACAACACAACACTTCCAAATATGTGGGAAGACATTAAACACCCTTATATCAATACACACCCTCATCTGCTTTATTAAATATAACATTTTCATGACAGGATTATTTCTTGTTTGACCTTCATTTGAGTACAGGCAGCTCATTTGGAAGGTTTATAGTAGTATGAAATGATGTCCTGTCGCACCCCAAGCAGGGCTTTAAAAGGTCTTAAAGTCTTGGTGCATCCTGAGGAGTCATTTGGTCTTCAAAGACGGTGACTTGGATATGAAATATAGACAGTGTAGATGACAGGGCAAATTAGATTATGGGCCACTATGAAGAGGGACGTTTCCAGCACTCTTGTGTAAACTAAAACACAACAGAGGACACAACAGTTGACTTTAGGTAGTAGAAGTTCAGACTATAGTTAGTTATGGTCATGAAATAATTTAACATGGGTTAGGTTAGTTGTACTAATCCCTTAAAGCCTGTGATTAAGTGCCAAAATGGATTTCTAATGTTAAACTTGGTCAATATGATAGAAAAGTATTCAAGTGTAAGGAAATTCACGGTGTAGGTCATAGCTTTGTGTGTCCTCTGTTATGGATTTGGGAAATATTAAAAGAGAAGATGAGACATTGTCCGTTTTCTCTGTAAAGACACGGTGCACTCTTTTGTTTTTAGGTGCTGGTGTATACTTTGCTTTAATGGCTGAAAACTATCAAATGCGTTCTAAGCTACAAACGTAGTCCTCACTTCCCATAATCTGCAGCTGTATACGCTGTTTGGCAGGATGTCGGTATAACACAGCTGACAGGAGGAGACACTTTTGCCAATGGCTGCCTAGAGAGATCTGTGTGTATGCGTTGGGGGTGGGGGGATTGGGGATCCTCTACTTGGATTCTTTCTCAGCATCCAGCAGTGCAGATTGAACACCGAGCTTCTTCAGTTCCTCCACAAGATCTCCATTCTGGTGCATCTGGAGCAGGATGTCACAACCTCCTACAAACTCCCCGTTGAAATACACTTGAGGGATCGTTGGCCAGTTGGAGAAGGCCTTGACTCCTGTGAAAGGCAGACCGCATTACTTGCAAACAACTTAAAACAAAGTAATATTTCTTGTCATAACAATGCTTGACAGTAGCAGTAATAGCAATATAGAGAACCTAGGCCCTGTTTAAGTCGTCATCAACTGTCTGACACCCAAAACCTTCTGGAATTTGTTTTCTCAGATCTTAAGTATAAATATTGAAGCAGTGTATTTTGATTATCATGTCTAGGTCGGACTTAAATTGGTTTCTGAGTGCATATAACCTCAGGAATCAGTTTGTCTCCTACAGCTTGCTTTGCATCTTAGCATTGCTCTGCTGTTACGACATGAGCCTCAAGTAACAAAATTACATAGAGGGGCAGTGGTGATGTAACTACTACGACATTTCCTTGTTCAGCCATTCCACATTACGGTCATTCAACAAATAAAGTCGTGTAAACTATAAAGGGTTTAGCTGGAAAAGTTAAACAGGACGGATCAACATTGACAGTGTAACATCTTTCTCGAGGGGCCACACCCTCTGGTCCTCCTGCACAGTGCTGATAAACGTAAACTTTTAAGAGCTAAGTTAGCTAGCATGACAACACAGTTGATGAGGAACACTGAGTTGTATAGTACGTCATGTATTGTAAGCAAGAAAAGCCGCGAATATAAGAATGTTAATTCCATTACAAGTCGCTTACCACATAATGCTGCTGTTTGCCAGACATAAATACATTAAAATAAAAGCTGGAAGTTAAACAGAGAAGTGACAACCTGTTGCTGGCATGACTTCGAAAAGGTTTTCTTATTTTACTGACCCTGTCGGAGGTCCTGGTCGTCCAGCACGTTATACGAAGCATAGTCGTCAACACCATGCATACGGAGAATCTGGACCACGGCGTTACTGAAGCCACACATGGGTTGTGCCGGTGTCCCCTTGATGAAGACCACCACTTTGTCCTTCTTCACCATATCGCCAAGGTCTTTCTGGACGTCAGCCGCCGCGCACAGGAGCCGGGCCGGGGCTGTCCACGCTCGTCCTTCGGATTGTTTGGGCAGATAGTAGGCCGCCCCGGACCGCAGACACCGCCCAGTTTTTGTAAATAAACTATTCATGGTTTTTGGTAGTTTATATCTCTAAATGAATAGAGTAAACCCAGGAGGAAATGGTGCACCTTTCACCAAACAACACTGGAATCAGTCGACACGCAGTTCACTTCAAGTCGTCAAGGAGGGGCGGGACTTAAACATTGATTGGACAGCATTGCTCTAATCCGATTCGTCGTTGCTGAAGCCACATGCCAATCGCAACAGTTATGCAAGGAAAGTATTTGAAAGTTCAATAAAATAATTATAAATTAAAGCCCCCACAACCACTGTCACACACTCAACGATTATTCTAGTTTGTGTTGGCAACAGATATAAAACATGTTAAAAAAAACTCCAGTTTAAAAAACCCGCAAGTACTTCCGGGGTGACTTGAAGAAGGAGGAGGAAGACGACAACAGCAGCTTAAAGATGGCGGCGCACACGCAGAAGAACAACAAAACGGCGAAATCTGGAGGAAAGGATGGCCAGCCGTTGATAATCGCTAAAACTGCAGCGGAGGAGCAGCGTCTGAAGTTGGAGAGGTTGATGCGGAACCCGGATAAGCCTTCTCCCATCCCAGACCGGCAGAAAGAATGGAACCCGCGGGCTCCACCGGAGTTCGTTCGGGACGTGATGGGCTCCAGCGCCGGCGCTGGCAGCGGCGAGTTCCACGTATATCGGCACCTCCGTCGCAGAGAGTACCAGAGACAGGACTTTTTGGACAAAATGTCAGAGAGGCAAAACAAAGAGCAGGATTATCTGGATAAGGTGGAGCAAAACAAAGTGGAAGCCGATGAGAGAACAGCGAAGCGCAGGAAGAAGCGCGATAAGCTGAAGCAGAAAAAGCTAATGGCTAAGAAAGCCAAGCTAGATGCTAAAAACAAGACAGACGGCGACGCCGAGAGCAGATCATCTAGCAGTGAAGAAGAGGAGGAACCGGAGGAAAGAGAGGCTGAGGATGATGCCGAGATTCCGAGCTTCATCATGGGGAAGAAATAAAGGTTGTGAGGCAGCTGGTTACTGGTGGTGACATTGGCAGGTGATGGATAGTAGAATCATCCCAGGAAGAAGCCAAAACACCAGTTTGATAGACATTTACAACAGACTGTCCAACTAGATGATGGCAGAAAAACACCGATGTACTGCCTAGGTGAATAGGCGTTATGTGAATCTGGACAAATATTATGAAAAGAGACATGTGGAGACGCTGTCCATGATTGCTCACCAAAGTATTTGCCTCATGTTTCAGCTAGCTGGCCAGATAACCTGTTGCTTCTTGACTTCTTGTGAACATTTACATTTCGCTGGACCATTGAATTTGTTGGGAATGTTTTATATTTTTATGCACCGTTGTAGATGGTCTAATAAAAATCGGACTAATCATGAGCATTCAGGTGTTGTGCAGGTTTCTTTCACTACATTCTCTTGTATTGTGGTCAGAGTTGGATGTGTTATGAGGCAAGCTACCTGTCTATGCAACCTTGTGTCACAGCCCCTTGCAAGGACTATTGCTTGTGGGTAGAACAAGGGGGCAGAAAACAACACAAAGAATGAAAAGGCGTGACTTCTGGAGTCTCTGGAGTTTCACGTGCGATGTTCCTTGGACACTCTCCTGCTTTCCACGGTGGTGATGGTCTCTGCCTATAGATATCACCGTTCTTGAGGCAGGTAGACTAAAAGCTGGCAGCCAAATATTGTTTGAAAAAGGGAAAGTTCCCACTCTCAGACACTGCCGGCTGTCACACTGCCTTGATACCAGAATACCCCGATCTGTTTCTGATATCTGTAATTAATAGGAGGCTTTCTCAAATTAAATCAAGGTCCTTATTGTTTCCACATGCAGTGCATCAGTAGTGAGCTGCTTTGCTTGGATATAAACACAATTACGATTTGATTTGACAGACCGTGACGGCTCGAGTTCGAGATGTGGATTTTGTGAAGTGCGTAAAGTCTGTTCAAGACCTCTATAAACAGGAGGGATGAATTACAGCAAGCAAGGCCTAATTTAGAGTTGTTCATGTGGGCACCTGATGATTCTTTCAGGTGAGAGCTTAAAAAATGTGAACCTATTCTTTAAATTGAAACCATCACAACCTGGTTGCAATATTTTCTACACACACAAATCTCTCCCATAAAGTGTATATCCTAAACCATCTGTCCCTCTGCCACCGTCCTCTATTTCTTCATGATGCTCGTATGAAAGTCGATTGAATTCCTGAAAGATTAAGTTAAAAATATGAATAAAATCTTTCTTCTCATCTGAAATCTATTTGAATGTCTATCGAAGTGGTTATCAATCATTTGTGTCAAGGACCCCTAAATTGACAAAGTAGCCGACAGACCCCGACAGGTTTTTGTATAAAACACAACAAATGAAAAGTCATATATTTGGCCATTGTGTTACATACTGATGGAACTCTAGTGAATATAAATGGGTTTAAATGTCATTTAGTCAATATCAATGATTTTCCTCTTTGCCAAGGACCCCACTCTTGGAACCACCGGTCGAGCAGTAGTAATAGTAGTAGTAATAGTAGTAGTACTTGTTGGTACTGCTGATGCTGATGCTCTACATTGGTTTTATGTTATTATGCTCCTGAAACTGCGTCTTCACATTTCTGTTGAAATGAATTCTAGCGTGTCTTGTGATTTGAAAATGAATCATGCGTTACAAACTTTAAAATAGATTCTATTCACTGCAGGAAGGTTTTTGACATCTAAGTTCCCTGCTGAGGTGGAATCAAGGGTACCAGGGAATGTGGGTCACTGCAGAAAGCATGAAGAGACTCACACAGTCTGTTCTGCACCGATGTAACAGAACCACACTAAGATATTAAATGAGGCTTTAGCTTCATGTAGATATCAATTAGTACTTAAAACACTGCTTTGAGTATTATACATGTTTTATTTCATTGCTCCCATGGTGTCATCAATAGTCCAGAATGAAATGCACGTCTTAAATTTGGGCTGTTAACAATAGAAGTTGATTTAAAAGATCATTCAAATAATAAATCCTGGAAGGTCAAGGCCTGGAAAGGTCATGTAAGTTATTGGTAAAACATTGTATGATGAAAGCGCACATGTTTCTCCAGTTCAACAGAGATGCAGCGAAGCGGCAGATTAAAGGTAAAACTCATAAATCAGTGTGATCCACTACAGGGAGGGGAGCCGGTGGCTCTGTCATGCTGTGGGGGGCATTTAGCTGGCAAAAAGATTCCTACAAATCAATACAGATCACCTAAAGGAAACATCTCAATCCTGATGGGTGTAATCTCTTCCAGGAGGACAACGCTCCCATGGTTAGTGCAGGAGAGGCCACTGAACGGTTTAATGAGTGTGAAAATTAACGACGTACGCTTTGGTCTTCACAGTCACCTGATCTCAACTCCATTGAACACGTATTGGAGACTGACGAGCGACATGTTACTGCTCTCCACCACCATCATCGAACACCAAACGCAGGAAGAATTGTGTTCATCCCGACAGTAGAGGTCACAGACTTGTACAATCTATGATACGTTGCATTGAAGCTGTTATGGAGGCTGGTAGTGGCCCAACTCCTTATATAGACACGCGTCTGTTTATGAATGAATCAGACATCATTCACAATATCATGAGGTAGTATTTATATAGGCCGACATGTTTATTATTATAATCTATACACTTCAAGCTAGAAGGTGAAGTTATTCTAACATGCATGTTTTTATAAGGATGATGATACACACTCTTCATTGGCTACATGCTTCGTCATACTAAACGTGCCAGAGGCGTCCATGTTTATTTTTTTTATCCTCTTATCAGCGTCATCACAGTTTACATCTGCTCTTCCTGTCGTGAACGTCCCACCGCAGACGTTTGTCTTTCCTCCAGCCCGAGCTGAACATGTGCAGGAGCATGTGTCCATGAATCCCTCTGTAGTGAGACGTCAGGAGGATTTACTGCAGGCGTCTGCAGGAGAACCTGCAACCTAACATGGTGATCTCAGCTGATTTCTTCATTTGAACGGACAGAATGCGACCGCCCCCGCAGAGAGAATTTTATGATCCCTAGCCTGCCAATAGGATTCATGTTGAGTAGTCTCGGGGGAGTGCTGGGAGACATGATCTACACCTCAGAGGGAGGTTGTAGCTTGTTCAGGCAAGACTTCCTGCCTCACTTTGCCTTTCCTTCAGCCCAAACCTAGAAGATAACCTCAGTACACCTCTAATTGCTACGAGTGCCGGACGTGTTTGAATTGTTGTACCTTCTTATCACCATGGATGAAACGCAGTGAGTGTGGACTGAGGTTTAATGAGAATGCAGGACGAGGCCAGCCGTGATGTACGAGGAGCGAGAGATCAGCACGTGAAGCAGCGTCAAGGTACGGTGACTAATGCTGTTCTGTGCTTAAATACTGTGTGAACAACTGTGTCAATGTATCTAATCTATACATACACAAGAAAATAGTCTCGTACACTCCCTCCTTTTCTTGCCAAGCATTTGTTTCCAGTGCCAAAGACTCATAACTGACTTTGGCACTGGTACATCTGATTGCCCAACCATGAACTGCTGTTTTACTTGTCAACAGTGTCGTCTTCAGCGGGACGTGGATGTAAAATATATCACATAAACAGACAAAAATACAGATTTGTCATCTCAAATATATCAGCAGTGTTGAGGGGGCAGATTATTCCCGCTTGTCATATTCAACAAACGTCCTCCTGCATGCGACGCAGTGAGAGCAGGCTTGTGGAAACACAGTCACACCAGTCTGTACGTGGACATTTGCAGTATTCGCTCTGCCAAGGCGTTGTTCTCTTCGCAGGTGAGCGGAAGGCAGTGCAGAAGAAAACCTTCACCAGGTGGATGAATGTATTTCTGCAGAGAGTAAGACATGAACCCATCCAGCTTTAATCACTTCACCTCATTAATACAATCACCAGGGATGTTTATGTTTTCTTATCTCCAGCTGGATCCCCCGGTTGTGGTGAACGACCTGTTCACAGACGTCCAGGACGGCAGGATCCTCATGGCCCTGCTGGAGGAGCTGTCGGAGTGCAAACTGGTGAGAATCAAACCCCACAGCAGAGACGGAGAATCTATGTCAGCTCATTTTCTCTGCACCGCCTTAAGAAGAAGACAGTTTAAAACAAATCAGATACATGTTTCTGAGTAAATAATGATAATTTGATGCTTCCATAAATGTTGAACCATCATCTTAAGTGGTTCACGTACTTTCTTATATCAGCTTTATAGGTTTAGGTCGTCTCCCCACCGCATTTTCAGAGTGAACAACATTTCCAAGGTCCTGGCTTTCCTTGATGACAGACACGTGAGTGGTTGATTGTAATAGTCTGATATTGTTTTGATTGATTGGCGCCTTGAATGGCTCCTCCCCTATCAGTGTTGGGTGAATGGGTGAATTAGGCATCATCGTAAAGTGCTTTGAGTAACAATAAG
>CAAKHC010003991.1:9061-16950 GCA_901007825.1 Macroramphosus scolopax | reverse complement strand
TCCCCTCCCCTCCCCTCTCCTCTCCTCTCCTCCCCTCCCCTCTCCTCTCCTCTCCTCTCCTCATATCAGTTTCTGTATCATGACTAACTAGACAAAGTAACTTTATCCAACACTAAGTGTCTTGACTCCTCCGTCTGTTGGCTCTGCAGTGCAGCGGAGCCTCGGCTGCTGTGGGAGCGGGTGGAGAAACTGGTTCCCCGACCGACCAGTAACAGCGGCAGCGGAGGCTCCAGTTCCTCCAGCAGCTCCAGTAACTCCAGCTCCCAGGCCGGCTCTCACTGTGGCTCTGGGGAGAGGTTCAGGGCCCGTTGTGAGTCCACACACACTCCAAACTGTACTTCAACCAAACAGGCAGGAGGTGGAGAAACACCACCGTAGTAAATTGAAGTTGTATCAACATCAGCCTTAACTGATCATTGCTCCACCTCCCTCAGCCTCCTCCAAGTCTGAGGGCTCACCCCTCCAACGGCCAGACAGTTCTGGGAAAAAACCAGAGGAGAGGAGGGACTTGGTCAGGCCGACCAGACCAGCGGTGAGAGGCAGTAGAGCGCTAGCTGGGGTAGAACTAGATCCACAGGAGTGTGTGTGTGTGTGTGTGTGTGTGTGTGTGTGTGTGTGTGCGTGTGCGTGTGCGTGTGTGTGCGTGCGTGATGATACCCTCCTTTACTTTTAATACTAAGGATTCCTTTGCATTGGGTCATGTGACGCGCCCTCCTTCCATCAGAGTGATGTGTGAGGATGATGATGTGTTTCCATCGAGCTCACTGGCTGAAAAGGTTTCTGCACTAACCGCTTGCTTCCTCCCACCTGGTCTCTCCGCCCCGAGTGGCAGCCATCTTAACTCCTCGGCCTTTTCTAACCTCTTTCCTTCAAGACTTTAATAATTTTTCATTTTCTGCAGCTCTAATAAACTTCTCATTGTTAGCATTAATCCACTAACCTTCCCTTGAACAGCTTGACGTCCACTCCACAGCTGCTCCATCTCTCGGCTTCGCTGCTCTCACGTTGGCTTGTCATTCGCTGGCGTACTCGTATAACCACTTTCTTTCTGACAGCTTCCTGTTTCCTACTTTACGCTTTCTCAAAGGAAGATTGACTGAAAAGCATCTTATAACCAGGTGAAGAAACAAAAGTATTCTTTCCCCTTTTCACTTGTAGGACCTGACGGCTCTCGCCAAGGAGCTGCGTGCAGTAGACGACGTCCGCCCCCCAAATAAGGTGACGGATTACTCGTCCTCCAGTGAAGACTCAGACACCACTGATGAAGACGATGATGAGGAGGTGGACCAGGAGGCAGGCGAGGAGTCAACGTCTGGCCCGGAGGACTCCAGAGCTGTGTACGTACACAAGTTAGACCTGTTGTAGCTTGAATCAGGAAGCGACAACAGAATCCTCTGACACACACCTGCTCGTTTACAAGAAATAAGATGAGTTTTAAAATTGTATGTATTGGTATAACTGCTTTGCTCCCTCTTTGTTTTTAGTGCATGAAGCAATAACTCCAATGTGCAGAATCTCTGTTGGTCCTGCAACTTCTATAATATTCAGACAATCGGTCACTTGCAGGACCAGTGTGTAGGATCTACTGACATCTAGTGGTGGCGTTGCAGATTGCAACCTCCTGCCTTTCCCTGTATAATAGCAGGTTAACCTGTGTATGACTTTGCACCAACAACCACTTATAGAAATGATGAATATTACACCCTGAATTCTTCACTCTGCACCTTTTAAGACAGGAATATACAGATAAAGCTTCCACACTGTGTCAGAACCAGAACGTCTTCATCCTCTAACTCTGCAGCTCCTCCAGGCTCAGTAATGGAGAGACGGAGTCGGTGAAGACTATGATCGTTCATGACGAGGGCGAGAGTGACGCCGGCTCCACGCCTTGCAAAGACAGCACGCTGATCGTCAGACAGGTACTCAGACCAGCGGAACGTCTCCTCCAGTCATTCTGTGCATCATGTACCTTCAGTGGTGTGTTTCTGTTCATTCATGCCCCGTGTGTGTTCCCACTCTTTTAGCATGTTTTCATCTCCTTCTGTTCTTTTATTTCTTCAACACCTTGTGTGGCTGGTGGAGAAAGATTACACACATCGGAGAAGCTTCTGCGTTCAGATTAATTAATCCTAACTGAACAGTTCATTATTAATCTTTAATCGCATCAATCAGTTGATACAGTAGATACACACATACTCCTACATCA
The DNA here is from genome assembly GCA_901007825.1 of Macroramphosus scolopax. NCBI lineage: Eukaryota > Metazoa > Chordata > Actinopteri > Syngnathiformes > Centriscidae > Macroramphosus > Macroramphosus scolopax. Next base: position 14,744 of record CAAKHC010003991.1, on the reverse strand, counting down.
CCTTATAAGTGACGACTAACACCGCTCTGTTTCCACCTGTAGAGTAGCCGCTATAGTCTGCCCTTCACTCTAGCTAACACCTTCCCATCCTCTGAACTCATCAGGAACACATCTAGACCCAAAGTCGTCTACCCCTCTTTCTACTTCCAGAGTGCAGGTGATAACAAAAAGAGGCCTGGCCCTGGCCCGGGCCCGGGCCACGCCCCCCAGGGCCCCGGCATACTTGCAGGCTTCAGCCCGAGTCCCGGCTCAGCGTCGAGCCCGGGTCTCGTCCACAACACCCCCAGCCCCCACCATCATCATCACCACCACCATCATCACCTCACACAGCACTCAGAAAGAAACGGCTTTGCCGGCCGCATCCACCACCTCCCTGACCTGATCCAGCAGAGCCACCATTCCTCCCCTTCCTCCTCTGCATCCAACTCACCCTCTTCCTCCAGCCTCACCAGCCCCTCCATGTCCCCCCAGAGTCCCCTGGACAAGCTCGGCATCCTCACAGAGGTATGTCCCTCCCCCTGGACCCTACCGGGGTCATGGATGCCATTTCTAGTCTAATGATGAACATCTGATCCTGACCTGCAGGAACTGGGGAGCACAGTAACTTAATGATTTGTCTTAGAGGTCAGCTGCAGAACAAAAACTTAAAGACAAGCCACATCGAAGAGAGGCATTGTATAGATATTTAAAATAGAATACAGGTTCTTCACCACAAGCAGGGCAGTAGATCTGCTCACATAGTAGTTGTTTCCACATGTCTGACCGCCTGTAAAGATGAAGTCTTTCTTTACATTTGCTGTTTTTCTGAGCTGGATTGAGTGAGGCGCCCTCTGCTGGTCATCACCGGTACTGACGAGCTGCCTCACCTTTTCCTCGGACCTCTCCGTACACACGTTTTCTGCAGAGCAGAGCAGTTTACAGATCTTGTGGAAGACGATACATTTATATGTTGTGTTTTCACAAACAATCTGAATCGTTTTATTCCTGTGGGCTGTCTATTTCCATCAAACGAGTCCCACTCTTACGTTCCCTCCGACAATAAATCAGAACGAACAGGACAGTTAGAAGCATGACGGAAGGTAAACAATTCCTAAACTGCAGTTTTGTTTTCCTTTTTGTCCTCATGTTTTTATCCTCCACCATTTGTTTACCATCAGTATTTATAATTTAACCTTGTGATTGAACGTCCGTCGTACAGAATCTGCATGCAGCACATTCAGAAGTACCAGCCTGCATGCGTGACCACGTGCTCGTCTTCATCATTTGAACATGAATCTGTACTCGGAGGCATTTGTGTTCTTATTCCTTCAGTCTGAATATTCAATGCTCAATCGTCTTGTCTCTCCCTGTAGAGCCAGTCTAGTAATAACATGCAGAAACACAAGTCCTCCTCCTCCTTCACTCCGTTCATCGACCCACGCCTCCTCCAGGTCTCTCCATCCACCGGCAGCGCCCTCAACAACGTCGGTGAGTCCAGTCCCCAGTCTGAGTTGTTGGTACTTCCTGTGTAACATTTGTTCTGTGGACCTTCTTGCACAAAAGGTCCAGGAAGTAGAAGAGCTCAAAGTTCCTCTGAAGTAGACTAGATTGTTCTTTCTGCATTACTTCAGTGACTCGAACAGTGTAGATGTTCCTGCAGCCTTCAACCTCTCAGAGCGACGAGCAGAGAGGAGCAGCGGCCGACTGTGACACAGATAACATGAAATAATACGAGGTCACGGCAGCAGTGGTGTTCTGAGGTTTCAGAGCTTGTCATGTCCCAATTTATATAACAAACAGAAGAGTTTCTAGCGACTGGGAACTTGCTGACCTGAAACCGATGCGGGGGAGAAGTTTTACCGCAAATAGTCTTTAAACTCTTTTAAGATTTGAGTCGATCTGCAGGAAACATCCTGCCTGTGTGACTCATTCTACATCCTGTATGCCCGTCTTCATCCTTCCCCTTTGACCTCTCAGGCTACGTGAACGATGCCCGGCTGGCAGAGGCGCTGAGGGCCGACCCGTCCCGGAAGGGCTCTGTGGTCAACGTTAACCCGGTCAACACTCGCCCGCAGAGCGACACTCCAGAGATCCGCAAATACAAGAAGAGGTTCAATTCTGAGATCCTGTGTGCGGCCCTGTGGGGTGAGAAACGTTTACTATCGTAGATTACCTAATGACTAATGACGTCTTCTGACACAATGTTGAAATAACGTTCAACAAGATTCAGCTGTAACAGTCTTCACCACCAGGTGGTGCTGCTGAGCCGAACTCCATCTGTCTGACCAGGATTCATTCTGTGTATTTGTGTCTGTCTGTGTGTGTGTAGGAGTGAACCTGCTGGTGGGAACAGAGAGTGGTCTGATGCTCTTGGATCGCAGCGGTCAGGGGAAAGTTTACCCTCTGATCAACCGACGGCGCTTCCAGCAGATGGACGTCCTGGAGGGACTCAACGTCCTGGTCACTATATCAGGTACACACACACACACTGACACACACACACAGACCTACAGAATCATGATCAGACTGGTCAGCCTTTACATAGTTAACGTCCAAGCAACTTTAACTGTAGGTGAACCTGCTACACCCTGCTACACCCTGCTACACCATGATGCACCATGATACACCATGATACACCATGATACACCCTGCTACACCCTGCTACACCATGATGCACCATGATACACCATGATACACCATGATACACCCTGCTGCACACTGCTGCACCATGATACACCCTGCTACACCATGATACACCATGATACACCATGATACACCCTGCTACACCCTGCTACACCATGATACACCATGATACACCCTGCTGTACCCTGCTGCACACTGCTGCACACTGCTGCACCATGATACACCCTGCTACACCCTGCTACACCCTGCTACACCCTGCTACACCCTGCTACACCCTGCTGCACCATGATACACCCTGCTACACCCTGCTACACCCTGATACACCCTGCTACACCCTGCTACACCCTGCTGCACCATGATACACCCTGCTGCACCCTGCTGCACCATGATACACCCTGCTACACCCTGCTACACCCTGCTACACCATGATACACCCTGCTGCACCATGATACGCCCTGCTGCACCATGATACGCCCTGCTGCACCATGATACACCCTGCTACACCCCACTGCACCCTGCCACATCCCACTACAACCTGCTAAATACACCCTGCTGCACCCTGCTGCACCATGATACACCCTGCTACACCCCACTGCACCCTGCCACATCCCACTACAACCTGCTAAATACACCCTGCTGCACCTTGCTACACACACGCTGCTACATACATGCTGCACCCTGCTGCACCCCACTACACCCAGCGACATCCAGCTGCAGCCAGCTAAATACACCTGCTAAATAAACCCTGCTGCACCCCGCTACATACACGCAGCTGCACCATGCTGCACCTTGCTACATACACCCTGCTACACTGCTACACCGAGCTACACCCTGCTACATACACCCTGCTACACTGCTACACCCTGCTGCAGCCCACATACTCCAAGTCAGCTGTTGCTGCATGATCTTTCTTATTCACACACGTCTGAGCGCCAAGATTTGAGTCATAGCTGCATCCACATTCTTGCTTCTTGTCTTCCTCAATTACACACACACACACACACACACGCAGTGTCACAACGGATATTTTGAGGATGTTGAGTAAAACCCAGATGGGTGAAACAATGTCATGTGTGTGTACAACATGCCACAGAGAAACATGCGTCGGCTTCCCTACGTTTGCGGCGCTGACATTGAAAATTGCATCACCGTAGCGTGTGAGAGGCTGACTCAACGCATTTCATCTGCTGGGATCAGATTACGAGGAGACGCTGCAACAACACACACACACATTAACCACATCAACGTCGCAATGGAAAATGTGTCCGACACTTCATATCTTACAGGAGCTTTATTGTCAGATTGAGATGGGATCCTATGTTCTTGTAAAGCGTCTCTCTTCCAAACGACTTTGGGGTCAGTTAGATGGACTGATAATTAAATCTCCAACTTCCTGGAATGTTGCAAAGCCCTGCAGACACACAGGATGGAGCAGAACTTGCTCGTTTCACCTGCTCGTTTCACACAATTAGCCACAAACTCACAGTCTGTCCGTTTGTTATCGACCGAGTTCAAACATGTCTGATTTGAGACGTGGTCATGAGAGCATTCTGTGCTTCTGACTCTCGCACTAACAACGATGAGTCATGGGTCCTCGCTCGCCTTCCACCAGGTAAGAAGAACAAGCTGCGTGTTTACTACCTGTCCTGGCTGAGGAACAAGATCCTGCACAACGACCCCGAGGTGGAGAAGAAGCAGGGCTGGACCACCGTCGGAGACCTGGAGGGCTGCGTCCACTACAAAGTTGGTAGGTACCAGTGAGAGAGTGAGAGAGAGACAACAGACATGACACACCCTGACACATTCATTTGGGGAGAAAAGCCCTCGGTTAGGTAATGACAGAACAAGGATGTCATGTAATGAGACCGTCCTGTCTGAAACCCAGAATGTCCTCAGTGACGGCAACGCCACTGAGCACAGCCCAGCACTTCCTGTTGGAAAACCCACGTCAGGGTTGTAGAGACAGTGTCTGAAAACGTTTCCGCATGCAGCTGATGTTGGAGGACAAGTGATCCCAGGTGAGACTTCATAATATTTCCCTTCTCCACTCTCCTCCCCAGTTAAATACGAGAGGATCAAATTCTTGGTTCTCGCCCTGAAGAACTCGGTGGAGGTCTACGCCTGGGCGCCCAAACCCTACCACAAGTTCATGGCCTTCAAGGTGAGTCAACGAGCGGTTTGTCCTTCGCTGTAATCACTGCACACACACACATACTTCCTCCTTGATCCGATACTTCCTGCCACATCTTCTACTCTTCTACACCTGGATTAGATTTACTTTGGATTATTTGCTCTCCATTTACTTCAAGGAGAACAACATCTTCTGTCTCTTTGTCTTTCCATTGTGGAGAAGCTGGCTTACACTGACATTAATGCTGTCAGATGATGATGTGATGTGAAGCGTAACCATGGTGACTGAAATGCATTTGTACTTTATTGTGAGAGTGTGAACACCTCAGATGCTTTCTGCAACATGAACCTAGTTAACGGAGGCTCCTGAAGAGGAACAAGACACTGAACAACTCTGTATGTTCTGCTCTTCTCATCTGTGGGCTTCAGTCCTTCGGCGACCTCGTGCACAAGCCCCTGCTTGTGGACCTGACAGTGGAGGAAGGTCAGAGGTTAAAGGTCATCTACGGCTCGTGCTCAGGCTTCCACGCCGTGGATGTCGACTCCGGAGCCGTCTATGACATCTATTTGCCTACACACGTACGAACACACACACACACACACACACACACACACACACACACACACACACACACACACACACACACACACACACAAACAACACTGGTGTGTAAAAGAACATCTGGAGGGACGATGTTTTCTACTTAAGAAAACAAAACATGTGGGTGTTGCTCATCTCCACAGATCCAAAACAATATTCAGTCTCACGCCATCATCATCCTCCCCAACACCGACGGCATCGAGCTGCTGGTGTGCTACGAGGACGAGGGCGTCTACGTCAACACCTACGGCCGCATCACCAAGGACGTGGTGCTGCAGTGGGGGGAGATGCCCACCTCAGTGGGTGAGTCACACAACGTACACAACGTGA
>CAAKHC010003983.1:0-27445 GCA_901007825.1 Macroramphosus scolopax | reverse complement strand
TGTTTTGTTCCAGCACATTCAGTCTTCCGGAAGTGCAGATTTATTTATACAAGAAGAGTCTAAACATTCTGATGACTTTTTTCACGCAGATGCAAATTGTATTTATTTGTTTTTATCAAGAAACTTCAGCAGAGGCATCGGCAGTAAAATATAATACACATGTGTTTGATCCGCAGAAGGCTACAGTTGCTAGAAACTCATCGACATGCAAAGTGACATGAACTTTAAGACATTATTCCATCTATTTTGTGCTGCTCATTAATTATATTATTTTGAAATTATTTTAAAACTTCCATCAAACACGATATGTGTCATTCCAGGCCGTTTTAATCATACTTACCAGTATAATTGTGAAACAGGTATTAGATTACATTCTACTTGACGTTTACAAGTTAAAGACGTCCTACCTCTGTGCAGTTTCTGCTTCTGGCCACAGGGGGGCAGTACAGGCTGTTCAGATACAATAAATCTTTCACCACCAGAGCTGTGCAAAACAACACACACACACACACACACACACACACACATACACACACACTGAATGACACGGTGGGTTACATCATGTTTAATGTGCTGGTGCAAAGAAACAACATAATTGCAGTAGACAGCCAAATATCTGCAGCGATCGCAGCGGGTTCGACTGAACTATTCCTGAAATTATCAGCGTGTACATTGTCGATGTGGCTGATGTTTGTCATGCCTGCGGTGGTGGTATGACAGAAGAGTTGCAACTCTTGTGCAACCGCGAGCAACGCTGCTGGTTTCAGTGTTGCTCGAATTCCTGTGCTGAAGTGCCTTTGCTTCTGCCAGGCGAGGGGAGGCGGACGGACAGGTTTTTCTTTGCATCGTGGCGGAGAACTTTTATTTTTTTCCCCTCTGTCACGGAGGCAGAGTTATGTAAGAAGGGAGAGTCTTCCCGCCGCCCCTCTCTGTTTTTGTTTTTCTCAATGAGCCAATGTCTCCCTGCTTAGGCCTCACAGCCTGTCCAGTAGGCCCCTTTCCTGGAAACTTCTAGTGGAGGCCACTCGGGGGCAGGCCTGCGAGGTGGGAGGGGAGGAAGGGGGCTCTTCCAGCAAATCACATGATTGTAAACCCTACAGGCCCTACATGAGGCACAGATGCTGCAGGCAGATTTCTAGTTTGCCATCAGCGTGATTGGATGTAGCCAATGCATGGCAGAGGCTGTAAGTAGACACAACCAGGTGTTACATGTAGAAGTAGAACAACTGGTCTTTACTATGTTGTGAGAACAATCTGTGTAGAAAATGGTCTTTGATTTAAACTCCAGATCCCTTTGGGGACGATCATCATTTGCCCTCAGTGAAACGGTGAAATGACAATTGGTTTATGATAACATAATCTAAGCTCTTTTTTATTGCATTTGAACAAACAGTGATGCTATTATGTGTGATTTGATGATGTGACAGATTAACACACCAAGGACAGCGGTTGTTTTATCTTCTCAGAGGACACTTGACACGGTGGTGATAGTATTTCTATATTTGTGGCTCACCACAACTGACTGACTAAATGAGTTACAATAATTAAATGTTGTGAACAAAACACTGAACAGAATAAATCACAACATGGCACGACAAGCTTTTGTACCGTCTTGTGTTCTGGTTTGAAGTCTTCAGGTTTGAAATGTGCCACACTTTGTGATTTATTTCTCCTTCCGCCACATGTTGTTCTGACATGCTTGTGCATTCGTTCGGCTGATTGGTGGAAGATGTTGTTTTTTTTGGTAGTATGTTTAAAGTCACATGGCCTGGACAGACTTTCCAGGGATACTCGCTCAGCCCAGGGCCTCAACACCAGTTGCTCTTTCTGCCTTCTCGGAGGAATGCAACGTTTCCACAAGACGACAGCGGGACGATAATGAATTTCCAGTTGATTTAGTAAACAGTGGCATCAGCGTTTAAAACCACATGACATTTTCCAGCCGTGCGGTCCCTACATATTATATATATATTTTTACACGCATCTGTCAGTGCTGCCTTCAGATGCTCGACAGCAGGAATGCAAACAGCAGGCCATTCTTGTTTATGTCTTGCATTGTGGTCTCTCTCGGCACTGCTTTTAGTGTAAATGGTTCACATATGTTGGATAGACAGCCGCAGTTATTCCTTGTATTTACGCCTTTTCCACATTTTTCCAAGTGTATATGAAGTTTATGTTGTTCTCTACATCATTTCTTAAGTGCTATGAACCCTGCAAGTATTTACCACTTCACCATCTGTCCTTTACGTTTAACATCCAGCGGATGCAGCGGCACGGCAGAACATGAACATAACCGGAGACGTACGGTTTTCCTCACATTGCCCAACATGACGTCAATCCCACTTGTATTTATTTTAAACAAGTCAAACGATTGAGTTTTTAGTTCCAGCTGCTCTGAAAATCTCTGTTCAATATGTTTGGGAACGATGCCGGATTATTAACTGCAACTTGTTCAATTTAGGCAGAAATTTAATAGCGATGTTTTGGTTTAGTAAAATGGATTTGGATGTAAACAGTACAGGTGGTTGATTATTAACACCATTATCCAGGGCCGCAGCATCAGAGAAAACATTCGAGGGGCCACATTTTAAGTTCTTTTTTTGATGTTTTCTTAAAAAAAAAATTGTTATCTCTCCCACGCAAGTACAGCTTCACAGTGCACTGTATTAATATGCAGGGGGCCACATGAATTACAAATGACTGACACTATACCAACGTACTTGGGCTGTCTGACAAATATGACGTAATAAAGACAGTTTGTTTAAATCATTCTTGATCACCAGTGTTGTTTTCTTGGGTAATGTGGTGTGCTGGTGATTAACTATCCAGGGAACGTAACGGTGGAGATGTTTGGTCTGTCTGGCCTCACAAATCAGCCTGTTTTCATCAGAAATGTTTCCTTTTCACAAAAATCACTAACAATTACAACAACAACAGAAAATGTATTCAAAATTACAGTCGCATGCATATCCTGGTTTTTATTGGTGCGGTGTTACAATAATAAGTGTAACATCAACAACTGATAAACTTTGGGCCTCCCTACCCCCCTTAATTATACATTTTATAATTACGGTCCTTTTATTAGGCTATATGTAATTTAAATGATGCAAACTCTCCCTGCAGTCTTCCAGTCATGTAACATTACAGCCTGTGTGAAAAACCCTTTGTGATTTCCACAATAGGGGAGTTTTTCCCAAAAGTAGTTTTACTTTTGTGTCTCAAGAAGGGAAAACAAGACGAGAAAGGAAACGAAAGGAGCCTCGGTCACTGGCTCCACTCTGCCCTCTGTTACCTATGCATGAAGTGCTGGTGAACCACGGAGGTCTGCATGAGGTTTCCTCTGATCGATGGAGACCTTCAGCTCGGTCACACAGATGAATAGAAACTGAAAACCTCGGTAAGTGTTGAGTTTCGGTTTTAATGGGCAATTTAAATTGCTATTATCAAACCAGATCCAGTACCTCGTCCGTGATGCTCTGTACATATAGACGACCTTATGTTTAGGGACTGGATTTATATTTTTCAATCCATCGCTATTTCACACGTAACGCGCGAATTAGGGAGTCTTTCAAATAAAATATTTACGTGTAAATGCCGCCTGATGGATAATAATCCACCGTCATATTTTTTGTAATGATAATATATTTTAACCATTAATTAACGAAACCCTCCTCTGATTAGTTAAGTTCAAGAAAAAAAGTAATTTGCCTCATGTATTGGACGATAATTGAGTAAATAGCATACGAATTAAGATAACATGGAAAACTCTCCGGATGTCTTCATTCGCGTGTTGGTGTATCTGCAAGGATAACCGGTTGTTATTTACAGTTTGCTTAAATAATTTAGAAACAAAGTAGGCTCATCTGGGTTAGCGAACATAACAGGTGTTATGCCTAGTTCCGCCTGCCGACCATGATCCGCATGCACCTCGCGGGAGCGCGCACAGATAAAGCGAAAACAACGATGTGATGATTTTTGAGGGAAAGCACAGCTTAAATTCTTTTTTTCAGGTTTGTCAGTTGTGGTGAACGGCCCCCAAATCCTTTGACAGTTCAGAGTTATCAATCAATCTGCCAAATAATGCATTCACACTTTAGATGTATTACTGTTTCATCAGTACTTTGGACTCATTTGGTTCAGTAGTGTTACTTTCAGAGGACCTACAAAATCTACAGAGTTGAAATGATCGTGGATGTGTTTACCTCGGGGGCTTAATGCGACCAAATAGCCCTTTGGCATGCACCAATTGACGTTCAGTAATGACCCTTCAAATCAAAGTTTCTATAAGAATCAAATGGTTATAAACAAATGATTTATTTGATTGCTGCATACCTGAAATCCTATACTTAAAATTACATCGACATATTTTGAGAGGTTAATCAAGGTTAATCAACACTGAAGGCCTACTTCCTATCAAGGAAATGCTCCTACTGTCTGACAAAACATCGATGGCTGTAAACTTTCAATAGCGTAAACAAAATATCGGTTACCACCACTGACAAACTAAAGAACCATCATATTGATTCTAAGCGGTTCCTTCCCTAAATAATCATTACGTACGTAGCTTTCTTTTTAATTGTGCGCGCTCCCGCGAGCGGCATTTATATGTCGGCGGGCAGACCGAATTCGACATAACACCGGAATGTGAAGAGTGCAGGACAGGGAGGAATGCCTTAGCCACGCCCCTCGTCCCGGACGTCCAATAAGATGGCAGAGACGGTTTCTGGGCGCCCGCGGAGTCCCAACCGTAGAAAAACAAAGCGTCGGATGACAACAAAATTAATATATTACATCTAATTTCGCTCGGGAATCCCATTTAGTGCATTGAAACATTCTATAACGCCGGACCACCGGTGGTTTTCGTCGCTCTTTAAGGCCTTCCGGGCGATGTTGTTTATCTGTAGTAAGGGGGGGCTTGAAACCGCCCTCTTGCCCCATTTCCTCGGTTGTTTTCCTTCCCTCGCCTGGATTCTCCATGTTGTTGGTGCAAAAGTGAGGACTTCGCAGCGACGGTTCAGGGGGCCTGCTCGGCGATATTACCAGTTATTCTAGCGGTAAACCCGAGAGGACAGAGCTGACTGAGTCTCAAATACCCTCAGAAAACACATCCAAGTGCCTTGCCCACTCCCCGGGCGGACTGCGAGGGAAGAAGAAGAAGAGGAAGAAGAAGCGGTGGGGAATAAAGAAACCCAGGAACAAGATAAACCCCAGTCTCTCATCGAGGATTGTGGCGGATGACAAGTTCCCTCGGTGAATAATTGAGTCGACTTGTGAATAAAACCTAATGAGGGATGCCCATCAGTGCTCGGGGACAGGATTTGAGGATTTTGAGGGCTCCGTGATTGTCAGATGGAAAGTTCTGTTATCACCCAAGTGCAGAAAGAAGACGTTCAAGTGTCACCGAAAACAGGTGAGATGAGTCTGTGTTGTGTTTTTGCTCCTAAGATCCTAACCCTCGTCACATGTGGCTCAGTTGTATTTGATTATTCCTCCAAATCAATAATCAGCGTTTTTCTGTAGTGCGTCCATTTGACAGTTGAGCGCTGCGGACACTGAGCGCGCTTTCAGGCGCATTGCCCTTTTTTTTCTTTTTTTTTTTTACACAAGCAGATGTGATCGGTGAGATTTATATGTAATCTATAACAAATAACAAAGCAATGCAGTCTGAAAAAATACCAACGTGTTTTTTTTGGTTTGTGTCATCTTGCACATCACTTTTTTTTAATTATCACCTGCAGAGGAAAGAGACAATAAAACATAAAAAAATAACCACATATCAGTAATTGTGTTGCCTTTTCTAAGTTATTTTTATGTTAAGTTCACAGTCTCCCTAACGCACTGGATTGTTTGTGCTCTCCTCGCTTCTTACATGTGGGGGTGTGATTATCAGGCTTCTTCTCGGTGTGTGCTGCTTCTCCAAAGCAAGCAGCAGTGTGTTTATGTCTCTCAGGTTCCAGCTTGTTTGGCACTTTCCCATTTCCTACTACGAGCAGGTACAGCGGGAGGAGCTGCTGCCACCGCAGGACTCACTGAAATACACTGTTGTCTAATTCATCAACTACAATTAGGGGTTCGGCCCTGTTCTGGAGGGGGTTTGGGCACGTATCGTTGCGCCTTAGTGGCATCAAAGGAGGATTGCTGCACTGGGTTTGTGTCCAATAGCGAATTAACCAGGGTATAACACTGCCATCTTCTAAGCTGATGTGTGTTCAGAGAGTGTCTGTGATCCAGGAGGACTATATAGAAATACCAGGTGCCGCGGTGCTGACAGCGGAATGCACAAACACACCCCTCCGCACACGCCCATTGTAGCGCCGTTTCAAAGATCCGTTGTTTGCACGCTTTTCTTGGGCTTGAAAAGAGCCTTTGCTCATTGATTCTCATGTTTTGCTTACCAATGTACACATTGCATTATTAATAATGTTATTGCCTCAAGTAATTTCCAGTGTCTACGTTGTATTTTTTTCTGGCTATTTTGTTCCAACGAGTGGGTTTAAGGGATTTGTCTTTCTGCCGCTTATAAATCTCTATAGGACTAATCTGCTGGCATCTTTCTACCCTCCCTCATGCAGCGGAGATCTAATGTAAGCCATACATTGCCAATACCGGCTTCCTGTGGGAAATCAATAGGCTTACTGGCAATCGGGATTCACAGGCATGAATGACAAATCATGTGAACTGTATTAAAGGTGCCGGAGTAATGAAAAGCTTCTGTTTGCATCTGTAAAGTCAACAAATAAAGATCCAATGTCCTTTGTCTCTTAAACACAGGGTTGTGTAACACTGCTATGTCTGCATCATGTGTTCAGAGAGTCAGTGTGGACACTGTAGATTACAAATATGTAAATCTCTGAGCTTCACTGGCACACTTTCCACTTGTTTATCTCCAGTTCCCCTTCCTTGTAAGAACGGAGTGTGTTGATGATCCACTGTATTGATGGCTGTAGCAATTATTGTTAGTCCTCACATGTAAGAGGGGAACCGCATAGCTGGATGTTTTTCTTCCACTGAGCGTCCGGGACACCCAACGTTACAGTGGCTGATCAAAACCCCGTGCAGACCACTGAGGTGTGACAGTGAGTCCGGCTCACTGACCCACTGTCAGGCAGTTCTTGCTCGCTTCAGGCGGCCCGGAAAGGTTTTTGGAGTTTAAAATGGCTGGAATGTTTTCAGTCTGTGTTTTCTGTCGAAGGTACGGCTGAAAAGTGTGGGTTTTTTCCCGCCCTCTGTGATTATATAATATGTACCAGCCATTTCCAGCAGCAGCAGCAGCAGCAGAGGCAGGCGCATTAAAACCAGATTTCATGTGCACGCTCTGTCACTGTGGACAGATGGATGGTGCCGTTATGACGCGGAACGCTCAATTTATATGTAACAAGCAACTCACATCTAATTCTGTTGAATTTGCATTATGGAGTCAGATTTAGTTCTTTTATCATGTTCTACCAACACATGTGTGTAGCACAAAGACTAATATGACATTCAGTTGGTGAGCTGTGGTCGACTCCACTTCAACGTCTGTCTACTTGGTTTCCTCATGAAAGTTCCTCCTTGTCTTTGCCGAACAGGCCAGGTGAGCCGGTCTGCCCTGAAACAGCCCCGGAGTTGTAACATCTTCAAAGCCCTCTTCTGTTGCATCCAAGCTCAGGATGGCACCAAAACACCTCCACCACTGCCGCCACCTTCCCAGCAGGCCTTGCTGGAGTCACAGGAAAATGGGGCAGTTGTCAAGGTAACACTCTTCCTATTCCAGCAGCATTACAAACCACAAAAACAATTTGAGCACCGCAGCTCAGTCCTGCTGTTATTTGAGATTCCACTTCCTTGTTGCACCACTTGCCATAAAAGGCCGCGTTTCAATGGTTTGTAGGAATAAACTTAACGTGCTGTCGTAAAATCGTGCTTATTATTGTCTTCGGGCATTATTTTTTTATGACCGCGCAGTAAAACCGTCACTGCACCTGCTCTGAGCGTCTTGAAAGCTAACCACAACTGTCTGGATTCACTGTGATGTTCACACTTGATCCTACTAGGAAGATAAGAACGCGAGAGCGCCTACAAACCCTTAAAGCAGAGTGTGAGCACCCGTGGAGGATGGTGTATTGTGCATCGTAATTGCTTATGTGGAGAGAAGAAGAAAAAAAAGCCTCAAGCCTTTGCCGCACACGACTGGCCACGCTGGTGAACGCTGTCAGCCTGATTAGATCTTCAGCACCATATAAGAGGCATTTTAATAAGAGGCCGTGTTTGCTCACATCGAGGAGTGTCCTCCAGCATCACAAGGAAACAGGAAGCAGCATCTGTAGGGCCTGGTTATTGTCTGCCAGACCTCAATTGAAATGAAACTAAATGAAACATTGGCGCCAGTGGGGTTATGTTGCATCATGTTTATTGTTTAGTTAGTGAAAGAAGATCGTTGTTGCTCCATGGGTTGTGTTTTTCTAAATTCGCCTGTCAAAGAACAAGATATTTATGTTACGTAACAGATCAATAATTCATTTCAGTTCGGCAACACTCAAAGTGTCTGAAAATGAAATAAATTCAATAGGGGGGGCATCTAAGAATTAGATTATAGGATGGTAAAAGTACCTCCCTGGAGGTGAATGCCTGTAGAGTTCAACAAGATGCTTTTGGAAGTGTTATGAAGAAGCTGCAGCACCTCCTCATCCTCACTTTGAGTCTTATTTAATTTCCCAGGAGGTAAAATCAACTGTCAAAGCTTTGATTTCCATCTAATAAACTGTACTTGCGAGGCCGTTAATGAACGTAGCACAGTCAAGACCAATGATAGATGATGTTTGTGTGATAAAACCCATAATGGTGTTTGTATGTCCTCAGCTGTCGGAGCCCAGCCTCCTGCAGGAGGTGAGCGCCGAGGACCAGGGGAAGATATGCGTGGTCATAGACCTGGATGAGACGCTGGTGCACAGCTCATTCAAGGTATTAAAACGAAGACCATCCCCAAACAAGCTCATCTTCCTTTGTGTGTGCTCTTCTCTTGCTGTTCGTAGTTTGACCTTGCAACACGGGTGCAGTCACGTTATTTCATCGGGAGCTTCTCGCATGTAGCTGGACGAACAAATAGATGAAGTAGCTGCTATACAACAGTAGCTAGATGTGCTTCTTCTAACCTTGTGATTGTAAATTAATCTTCACAAAGCCAACACGTGTGTGTGAGTGTGTCGGGCGGAGGGTGGTGGTGGTGGTGGTGGGGGGGGGGACATGAAGGGAATTATATGCTGTTTGTGCAGCATATGTGCTGTTATTTATGGCAGCAGCTCGGGTCTGCTTCTACGTGTTCGGTTGTTATGTAACGCCATGTGAATGTACACAGCGCGGCTCATGTGAGCGAGCTCACCAACCATCTCTCTCTCTGTGTTCTCCCTCCAGCCTATTAGCAATGCAGACTTCATCGTGCCTGTTGAGATAGAGGGGACCACACACCAGGTAAAGTACTGTGTGTTTGCTGTGGAGGGGAGGGTGGGTTCTGTTTGTGTTTGTGTGTGTGTCGCTGAGCTGAAAAGGGATGGGTCCGATCAGCCAGGTTTGCTGTGGCGGCTGCACGGAGCCCTCTGCTGGCCAGATGTGGAACAAGGACTCACATGTGTTGGTGGATGCAGCAGCAAGGAAATGAGTCATTTCAATCCCAGCTCACACAACATCATATCAATAAGAGATGTAGTTCCCATCACTGCTATCTGCTTGAAGCAGTTGTTAAACACGGGTGTGGAGCGCCTCAACATGTGGAAATGTACTTGACTCAGAAATGTGAGTCACGGGACCCCCCCGTGTGCTGGAACGGAATCCTGTTGGCCCCTGCCTGGTTCAAGTAATCCAGGATAGGCTGGTTAACACTGGCACGGCCTATTCTTGATTACTTGTTTCAGGAACCGGCTGTTAGCAGCTGACAGATGGAAAGAATAAATACACCTGGGCCGCAACACTCATTGTCATGATTGACCCAATAAATCGTGTGTTCTACCAGATGTTGTTGAGGTCGACGCCTTCCACAGGAGCTGTCGTATCATATTGTCCGTCATGTATCCTGATGAATCCTCTCCATGATGACACCTCAACAGAATGTGATTTATTACTAAGTCCTGTTGTGGATCCTGTATGGAAGTATTCGTTTTTAGGTTCATAAAAGTGCATCCATACAAACTTCACCGTCGACGTATGAGATGTTTTGTAGAAGGAAAAAGGCCGAATCCGACTGGAGTCAGCAGATACTGAAGGTTACCGTATCAGATTATCAAAGCAAACTAAACATTTCAGAAGCTGGGATCAGGAAATGTAACTTTAACATGACGATGTGAAACCAGTTGCAGTTTCATTTTCTTCTACAGATTATTGGAGGAGGAGTTGCAGCTTCACTGATGTGCGTTTGTTTTGCAGGTGTATGTGCTGAAGAGGCCGTACGTGGACGAGTTCCTGCAGAGGATGGGAGAGCTGTTTGAATGTGTGCTGTTTACAGCCAGTCTAGCAAAGGTACTGAAAGTCATCCTGATAACAGATCTTCATGTGTGATTAATGTCCTATCAGTCAGACATTGTTCTACTTTCTCTTGCCTCTTTTAGTTTTTCTTTAACTGTGTTAGGAGCTGCTTAACAGGCCGTCAGTCTCCCTGGTTGACAGCTGCTTCCCTTTTCATTGAACCTCTAGTTTGTCAACAGAAGAGTTTTCTTTATGTGTTAGCTGTTTGCATTAGTGCTACTTCATTAGCCTGCACTCCCCTGCGCTCCCCTCACCTGCTCCCTGCCTCTCCCCCGGCCTCCCCCAGTATGCAGACCCAGTGACGGACCTGCTGGATCAGTGTGGTGTCTTCCGGACCAGGTTATTCCGGGAATCTTGTGTGTTCCACCAGGGCTGCTATGTTAAAGATTTGAGTCGCCTGGGCAGAGACCTACACAAAACCCTCATCCTGGATAATTCTCCTGCCTCCTACATCTTTCACCCAGATAATGCTGTGAGTTCTGATCTGCTTTCTGATATTCGGGATAAATGTTGCTCATCTTAAGAACATGTCTTGCACCTGCTCCTCCACGTCGTCAAGCTCACGACCGACGTTAGTTAAAAACAGCGAGGAGACACGTGAAGTCTCACGTTTGTGCTAAAACAGAAATGTAAAGGGGCTCCCAGGGACAACCCTCCGTCAATGATCTGACCACAGAATGCAAACTTAATAATTATTACACGTCATTTTCTTTTCATTTGTAAACATGTGCTCCAAAATTTCTCAGAATTTGTACAGATTTTTTTTGCTAAATTAATTCATTACTGAAGAATTGGCAAATACAAAAAACAAGACTGACTGGTCAGTTTGCACAACCACTGGAACCAAAACAAAAACAATATTACATCTATAAGTATTTGTTCATTGTTGGTTTTGATGGTCTGATCTTGAGTTTAAAGGCTCGTGAAAAGGCCTCAGTATGCGGCGATATGAGAGTCCTCATCGTTATTATCTGTCGCAAAGTCTTTTCATATGTGACTTGATTGTCGGTGCTTTGAGAGTTCACCAGCTGACGGTTTGTTGTCCTCAGGTTCCCGTGTTGTCATGGTTTGATGACGTCGATGATGCCGAGCTTCTCAACCTTCTGCCTGTGTTCGAAGAACTCAGTCAAGCTGATGACGTTTACGCGCGGCTGGACCAGCTTCGTAGACATTAAGCTCCTCTTCAAAACGACAGTACGACCGAGTATCAATCAAGAGTAGAAACCCAATCAGATGTTGCTCTCCCGGCCACCTCTGTTTAGAAAGTTGTATTAGCACACGGTTAGGGAACGTCCACGCCTGGAGAACATACAACGTCTGCTGCTCAACCCCGAACAACAGATGGCGATCTGAGGCCTTTCTTACCAACCTCAGTGCTGACGACGATGACAACCACTATTTGGAAGAGAGAGAGTGGGGAACGACAACCAAAGCACTCCCGTCACAATCACTCGTGTTACTCTCAATAAAACAAAGTGGTTCTTTTGCCAAAGCAGACGCCCGCCTGCCTGCCTGCCCTGACTTGACTCCTGGACGCTGTTTTTTTTTATTATTGTGCCTTTCAGGAACGACAAAAAAAATAAGCGTTTTTTTTTTCATTTTCCAACAGATGTTGTTCACGATTGATTTCTTTTTATAGGTTGTTTTATAAGGAAATCTATTTTTAAAACAAGGTTCTTCTATGCAACCCAGTTCAGTGATTTACATGGACAGTACCTCCTGAAGAGACGGTCAATAATTGCATTCAGCAGATGTAAACATTCGCCTTATTTACCTGAAGATGAGCAGCAAAAGTCTCCTAATCAAACTGCACATCATTAGTGATCAGGTCCATAATTCATATACTGGTTTCAAGATAAGCAAAGCAGTGATAAATCTTTCCTTTGGTCCGTTTCAAGCAGACACTGGAACACGTTGGCACATAGGACGACCATGAACGCCACACTAATCCTTCGTCACAAAGTTTTTTCTTTTATTACTAGATGACAAACAACTTGCACTCGTTTTATATCGACAGTGCTGAAAGTAAAAAAAACAAAAAAAAAACATAAATGTGCCTTTTTGAAAATGCGGACAGATGATGGCGTTCTGCCTGAAAGAGATTTGTAGGCCGACACACTCTGATGTGTCATGCTGGGCGTGAGAAAACACTGTCAAGAGCAAGTGTGAGCCATGTGGCTGCGGTACTTGCAGTGCAACACTTGAAAATATCAAATTAGAATTTTTTTTTAAACGTGTGTTTTGTTTTTTTTTCTATATTTATTTGCCATAAACCTGTAATGTCCAGTACGTCTTAGAGCTCCACATCTTGTGTGTAATCCGCTGGCCTCGTGTTTCACTGTTTTATTAGTGCCTAGATACCAGACTTACTTCAATCAACATGTACATCCAATCATTTTTCAGTTAACGCATTTAGTTTTGGGGTTATATTTCCTGGGTAATATGGTTCTCCTGTGATGTTTTAATGCCTGATGCAATTATTGCCTGCATGATAACTCGTCAACTACGACAATGAAAAACGTACCAGTTGTGATAATCTAAAGTATTTGTTCAGACAGTCACAATTCGTCTTTTGTGTATCCGAAGGTAAATCCCCAAAACTCCTTTTTGTCTACCATATCTGACCAAAATCCTAAAAGACAAGGTGCTGCCAATTTTTTAATTTTAAAATAAAAGTTGGTTCTATTTTACTGTATTTGTGTGTTTTTCTGCTTTGTGACAAGATCTGAATGTACAAACTGCCTTTATCTCTGCAAGATTTAAAATACTTCAGGTTGAAAACATCTCAGTAAATAAATGAGCCATCACTTTATAATACATTTTACACGTCCTATTGACTAGTGGTGGAATAGTTAAATACTTAACTTCCATTTTATGCTACTTTATTCTTCTATTCCACTTTATTTAGGAAGGAAATCTTGTAGTTTAATCCCTAAAAGAGCTCTTTTCAGATCATAATTTTATATAATGGAACTTATGATGAGCTAAGAAAAAACAAATATATGTTTACTGTTGTGTTAAACTATTTACAATTGATAGAGACGTAAATCAGAGTGGTGAGAGTTTATAATGGTGTCGGCCATTTTAGGTGTAAGGAGGAGATTACAGCAGGAAGTGTTTTTTTTATTATTTAAAAGTTCCTTATCAGTCTGTTTTAAACGGGCAACACGTTGGTTAAAGAGACTTTACATTAAGACATTATCCTGTATCTAGTGGCGATGGAAATTAAATATATTCTCTGTTCTTCCCGTCGGGAATGGCGCTGCACTTTTCTGGGCGTTTCCATGGTGACATCATCAGCCAGCCTCTGTTACACGTCCTGTTTAGCTCACAGACCTCCTATCAGACTGAAGCAGGAAGAACAGCAGTCAACAGCAGTCAACAGACACTTCTGATTGCAGGCCAGGTGAGAGGCAGAAAAAATTAACCCGCATTGTATTGTATTGTATTTATTCTAGCTGTTCGTTTCTCGCGTTTTTACCGACGAACTGACGAGATGTCGAATTGTGTTTGACAGGCTAGCAGACGTTAGCTAGCCAAGATATCCGTGTAGCGCCTGACTCACTAACTGTTGCTTGACCCACATCTAGAAACGTATTTATTTTTATTTATATTGGGAATGTTTCAGTCAGCTAACATATACGACGTCAGCGCTAATCTATAGTAAGTTTCTGACATGTTGATAAGGCTGATGTGAGCTAGTTTTGTTACCTAGCTCTTAGCCTGTTGTGCAACTTAATGTAACAAAATATAGCGTCAATTCAGCTAAACATTTCTGTACCCGTCTGATATCTGACCTGGGTGTGTATCACGAAGGTTGTTGGATAGAGTACAGATGACTTATGTAACTTAGAGATATCGTTTTCATTAACACAAAACTAAAGATTTCATTGCAAGTGACGGGTAACTACAAAAAATGGCAGTACAACTGTATTAGCAACTAGAAGTTAGCAATATCCCCGAGTTTCCTGGGAAAAAGGTGGAATTTTTCTTATTTTAAACGTATCTGTCCGTATATGTTTAGTGAACCAAGTTCAGTGAATATCGTCCTTTCGTTAAATTCTGCTCACAAGCAAACACACGAAAACTATGTAGTAAAAGAAATTAACAAAATACTGCCGATGCAGGATATTACATTAAATCCTATTCTTCAAAAAAAGGTTACAACTGTTGGTGTAGTGTCATGTCTTTAAATAAAATGTATAATTCTTTTGAGTGTAGTGAATTGGGTGTGGAATAAAAACGAAAATACTAAAGTACTTGATTAAATCTGCTTTCCACTACTGACCCCTAGCATGGTTGCACCTACATTGCCTCGGCATGCTCACAGTGACAGACAGACATGGTTAGAGTAGTTTTTATTCATATCATTGACTGTGTTCATACTGGCATCTATGACATTGACGGATTAAAAATGTCTTTTCAGATCTCAACAGGTTCAATCATGAACGCGTTTGACCGCAACATCAACTTTGATTCTCTCTTCAAGTTCTCCCAAATGTACGTGAGCAGCATGTTATATGGTGCCTGTCAGTCATTTACTTTATCTGATTTAACTCTCTAAAGTTTCAGCCCTGTTTATCATAACCTTTTTTTTTTCTTTTCTTCTTGCAGATCTCATTCCACCCAGTTGCACTTGAAGAATGTGTACTCCAGCCTGGCAGCTTGTATGTTTGTGGCTGCAGCTGGCTCCTACGTCCATGTCGTCACGCGCATCTTTCAGGTAATATTAACAAGATGCAGCAGAATCTACTGACCCAGGTTGATCATTTACATCGATCCTAATCATGTCCTTAAACAAGGAAAAGATATAAGAATGCAATTCATCCTAATTGAACCTAATTTTGGAATTATGTGTTGTTACACTGTGGTTGCATTTACCAAAGTTAAATGTGTAGCAGAATTTTTTTAATTATTCAGATTTTGCAATATTGGGAACTTACAGGTTTACTCTATATTGAGAAGTACATTGACATTTTGGACACTTAGCTCTTTGCAATCGTCATGGATATAACTTTGTTCTACTGTGGAGTTTTTGAGTGCACTATACAGTGGATATATTGCATATCAGAAATCCGACACAAATAAAACTGCGAACAGTAAACACAGTGAACTACTTAGAAAACAGGAAGTGATTTTGGTCACCGCCTTTTGTGTTGTTTACATTCTCTGTTCATTTACATGGAGGTATGTGGTCTGTCAGGAACTGAACACGTCCTTTGTTGTTACTTCACCTCTGTGCATGTTTCATGTGATAACAGCGATACACTGAATGAAACGGCGCAGCCTGCTCGTGGAGGATTGTTTTAGCCTAATGCTTCAATCAACATTGTTTCCTGCATCTTCAAGCTTCTCTTTGTTGTAACGTTGAGATTGACAGTTTTACAAGCAGCTGTGTATGTTTTATGACCAGGCTGCTTTTAATTGTATTCCTATTATAATCACCAGAAGGCTACAGCAAACAATTATCAACATGTTTTATCTGGTAGAAGTTGTTTTCTACTTGCTACACTGAGAATTCTAGTTTTGCTGTAACAAACAGGGTAGATGACATCAAAATCTGAAAATAACATTAGTTTCAAAGAAATATAAAATCAGTCTGTACCCAAAGGTTGGACAAGAATTGATCATTGCATTAATCAACACAATAATTTAGTCTGTGTCCAGGCCACAGTTTTTGATGCTTTGACTGTGCCGTTCTCAGGGCGGTCTGCTGTCTGTGCTCGGCTCCCTGGCAATGATGATCTGGCTCACCATGACGCCACACAACTCTCAGAATGAGAAGAAGAGACTGGCCATCCTGGCAGGATTTGCCTTCCTCACAGGTAAACTGACTCAGTTTTGGGGTAATAGCAGATCAAAAATGTTAATTAACATATAATCGTTAACATGAGTTGTCTCAGTAGTTTGGGGGCATGTTTGAATCTAACAGGAGTGTTTGCCTTTGTTCCCAGGCTTAGGCCTCGGCCCCACACTGGACTTTGTCATCGCTGTCAATCCGAGGTATGTGACAGTTTCGCAATGTTCAACCTCGACACATTAACAGCCAGCAGCTCTCTGAGAATCAAGACAAGACAGGAGGCAAAAACATGTTTTCGTGGACGGGTCAATTTCTTTCAGATTTGTGGAAAAAAGTTTTATTCCTATCTTTATTATTCTGAAGGGTTTTTTTACAGAATCTAGTTCCAACATTCTTAACTTCCTGATTCATATATTTAATTCCTTAAAACTTTGCAAGTACCTGATCTGTGGAGTGATAGCCAAAGTCCTTTATGCAAAAGCATAAACAACCTTGTTTCATCAAATGTTCAGATTTCTCCTCTGGAAATGTGTATATGTCATTATAATATATAATAATAATATATTATAAAACTTGTGATACAAACAATATTTGTCTTGATGTCAGTCAACAGGGGAGGTTTCATGCTTCATATCTGTGTCAAGTAGAAACATTTTCGTGTTTGTTTACTGAAAACTTCTCTTCTGATTTGTTTCTCCGCAGCATTATCATAACGGCTCTCATGGGAACCTCTGTGATTTTCATTTGCTTCACTCTCAGCGCCCTCTATGCCAAACGCAGGAGCTATCTGTTCCTTGGAGGTAAACACGGTTTTATTAACGTTGTGAACTGCGCCTGTGTGTGAAGATGTTCAACAATGTAGAGTCATTTTCAGAATTTCTTCTCGTGGTGGACTTGAACTTAACGTGCCATTGAGGCTGAACTTCTTCTTCTTCCTCCTCGCAGGCATTCTGACATCTGGCCTCTCCCTCCTGTTCCTGATGTCACTGATGAACATGTTCTTTGGATCTGTGATGCTGTTTAAGGTGGCTGAACAAAGCGCATCTGAAGGTTTATAGTCAATGGAGTCAAATGTGCTTGAAAATCCTGATTTCTAAAATGTCTTTGCTTCCTCTGACAGGCTCACATGTACCTCGGGCTGCTCATCATGTCCGGCTTTGTGCTGTTTGACACCCAGCTCATCATTGAGAAAGCAGAGAACGGAGACAAGGACTACATCTGGTGAGGACATCTGCTTCATCAGTCTCATAACCAAATACCATGCAAATACAGCCTGTAGTGAAATGTACCAAAACACATTTTCAGAGTTGCTCCAGAAGCCTTTAAAGCTTCTCTGCCATTATTTTAGATTGTAAATCTAACTTGATATGTTTTGTTTTTTTGAAGGCACTGTGTGGAGCTGTTCCGGGATTTCATCATCATCTTCAGGAAACTGATGGTCATCCTCGCCATGAACGATAAGGTACTGAGGTTATTGCACAACTCTTATCTTTTGATAGAAAAGTTATTTGTATTTCATTCAGTCATCGAAGAGGGAACATCAACAATGAATTGATCAAACTAAACAAGAAGTAACTGAGCCAGACGTACTGGGCGTTTTCATTATGATGAACGTTGTGTATACATCCGCAGCAGAAAGTAGTCCCGAACCAATTCACTCTGCTCCTGTTTGGTGTTGAACTCAGATGTGCTAAATCAGTAAGACTGATGTGGGCTGGAGCTATGGAACTAATCATCTGTCTTCCTTTCAGGAGAAGAAGAAGGAGAAGAAGTAGAGACTGTGGAAATCTTAATATCTGTTGTTTAGAAATTAGTTTGCCAAATTACATGCTAGTGACTTAACAATTTGTTTTTGAAGGTGTATACTGTGAAGAACTTATTTTGTTGATGTAAAATTGAAATTAATGATTTGATACATTTGCTCAAATAAATGTGTTGAATGTAACGTTTGTTCCCAGTAAGTAGTAGTGTTGTCATTTATTAGTTGCGACTTTGGGAAAGTGTGAAGAAAAAGGGGTATATAATTCCCCCCCAAAACTAGCATATCTCTGTATTTAAAACAACGACCATATCCTACATCTTTATTTACACTTAACATTCAGACGTACAGAGATCTTGGAGGGAAAATAAGCACAGCCCTACGAAGACTGATATCTTAAACCCAATCTTATACACTTGGGCTTTTCTATGTCCCTTTGAAAACTGCTGTAATAATGAGTCTTCTCTTCACCGAGCCCCCCCGGGGAAGCCCAACCTCCGCTCTAATGGGAAGCAGAGAATAGAAACACACATTAAGCTCTCTTAATGTTATCATCCCAAGATGAAAACTTAAAAAGTGCACTCACCCACACAGAACTAAATCAAAACCTTTTTTTTTTTAATTAGAAAGTTGAAAAACGGCAGTACGTACATGGGATCTATCGTCTAGGGAACGAACAGCAACAGATGTCGAAATAGACGAAATGAACGTAAATATCTACCAAGCGAGGGGACTGTAGTTTTCACAGAGATTACAAAACGATGACCGAGTGATGTACATTTCAAATAAATAAATAATAGAAATACATATTCATTGAATAGTGTAGCCATTTCTCTTCTGTTATTATTGCTGGTATATATTACCTTTAAATGCATTATGATTCAAAACAGACATAACGACAACCTTCGTCCTCGGTCGCAAAACAATATCAACAAAATCGTTTATACATTGAAAAATTGTGATGCAGGTTTGAAGAATCACAGACATGAACATTCATTTTTTTAAGCTCCATATTTTTTTAATACATTATGTATTGATGAAGGGATGTATTGATACACTGAGTCTGCGATTTGAACGCCTTGGCGCTTGCTTGATTGTACGGAGATGACCGAAACAAAAGACGGGTTGAACAACTACCAGGAGTGACAGTTTCTTGTGCTATCCGTTAGCTTAGTCATGCGTTTTGTAGTCCAGTATTTTCATGACGAGCGCGTCCGCAGTCAGTCTGATTGTGAAAAAGTGAACAACCTTTTATCGTTCGAGTGGCTTTTGGCTTCATGTTGAGTGGAAATCCTGAGAAGTCTATCGATCGATCCTTCCAGTTGCGACAGTGAAACGATGATGACGCAGCATCATCACCAGAGGATTCTTCAAAACAGTTTCTTTTCCTCGATGGGTGGCGGCGGGTCAGCAGCGTCACAGTACCGCCAGCAACCAGGACTATTGCTGGATCTCGATGAGAATTGGCCAGTCCATTCCTGGCTGGATCATCCTTGGCTGCCGCAGGATGACAAGCTGTCGTACAGAGAATCGCTGAGGGACTCGGGGGTCTCCAGAACCTGAGGGCGGCTCGGGGAGAGAGCTTCCTCCGGTCGCTCCCTGAGGAGCTCCAGCCCGGCCTCCCGGCTCATCTCAGGGACGCTGGGAGTACGAGTCTTCCCCCTGCGGCTCACTCCCGTCTGGACAGGGACGGGCAGGCTGCCGGGGTCAACCACCCGGCTGGAGGAGGGACCACCGGCTTTCAAGCTCTGAAAGGAGGCATGGAAGTATTTGAGGTCACGTGTTTCGTCTTACGTAAAATAAAGTGGGTTACAGAAACTGTGAATTTTTAATATTCAGCTGATTAATTATTTCTTAAGGGAGAATGTGGTTCTGTGTTTTTTAGATTATGTAAGATGTGAGTGCAGGTTTAAAAATGTACTTAGGCCGTAAAGTACTTTGAGGACACAAGTGACCCAGATTATTTTGCAGCTTTTTGGAGTACTCATCAAACCGGCTTATTATTAAAGGTGGAGTCAGCGATTTTAATCCGACACTTTTTTTAAGGCTCTGTTAAAGGAACAATACGTGGAATCTATTCAGGTTTTTGTCTGCAAGCGACATGGGCGGATCGTCAGATCACCGGGGTCAGATTTGATTACGATCCCTCGAGAAAACCAAAGCAGGTAAAATCCGGGCTACAAGCTAAACTAACGCCTACAACCATCCCCATCATCCTTCATGTAAACGTCTAATCTCTCTCCATCAACATAGATGAGCC
Organism: Macroramphosus scolopax; assembly: GCA_901007825.1. Classification (NCBI taxonomy): domain Eukaryota; kingdom Metazoa; phylum Chordata; class Actinopteri; order Syngnathiformes; family Centriscidae; genus Macroramphosus; species Macroramphosus scolopax. The sequence goes on along the minus strand of CAAKHC010003983.1, from coordinate 7,132 downwards.
CTGATGCTCTTTTGGTCAGCGAGCCCAGAACCCAGTGTGGCTCAGGAGGGCGGAGCCTCAGGAGGAGGAGGGGTCGGTTTGCTTGCCTGTTGATTTCAAATAACAATTTTTCTACCACATGAGTCGACCATTAAGGCCGAACGTGAACGAAAGTCAACTCAATCAGGGCTCCTACCGCTCTGAATGGTGACCCGAAGGACACGGGCTCCTCCTCTTCCTCCTCCACTGCCAGGTACACATCGGCAGGTCCTGCAGGAGTCTTTAGGTTGGGGAAGGTCCAAGTCTTTGAGCGAGGAGAAAACATGTTCGCCCCAACGGTCTCTCTGTCTGTAGATGGAGTTAATAAACACACGTCAGCTGGACAATAAAGAGACAAATCGCTTGGTGGATGAATCAGCGTCTGTTTGGATAACGGAACAACTTCACTTATTGCAACAGAAAAGTCTCACATTGCAGCTGTGAAGTCGTATTAGTCTCTGCTCATTCAATGGAAGTGTAATAAAACGTCAGTGTTTCCCTGCATATGTGGGAAGAAATAAAAGAATGTATACATCCGCTATCGGATGAATTTTAAGAACCTGTATCAGTATCGCCCCAGAATCAGACGTGTATTTCTGGTTATATCTGCATGTAAATGAGAAGTGTAGTGAAGTCATTCGTTTGGTGGCTGAAGTCCTGCGTGACCTCTAACGACGACCTGATCCCGTCAAGCTGCTGTCATGTGTAAGAGGGGCAGTTTGCTGGCACCTTCTCGGAGGACGCCGGCTGAGCTTCGTCCCTCCAGCATGGAGCTGTACTGAATGGTGGGAATCAGCTGCTTGTGCGGCGCGTAGCATTCATCCTGCGATGTCAGCTCCCTGTCCAGGGTGCGGGCCCGTCGCCCGGCCCTCCCCGGGGAACCGGAGGGGTGATGCTCGGCCCTCGTCTTCGACAGGCCTCTCCCCGCTGCACCGCTGCTGCAGTCGGGTAACGGGAACGTTCCGATGCCGCTGTCCAAGGTGTACGTGGAGGCACCGGATCCTGCAGAGGGAAGAGGAGAGAGGAAGGCAGTGACGGACTGACTCACATGTGTTTAATTATATAATTACTCTAATCGATGAGATGTTCAATACTGTTTTAAAACTTTCCAAGCTGTCTGTTTAGCTTCTCTTACCTGCAAAGTGTTGAGAGTGAACCGTATCTGTGAGGTTCTCGTCTGACGTGACCTTGCCGATTCTATCTGATCCCTGCATGAAAGAAGAACAAGGCAGCAGATGGAGCCGTGAATGTGCTGAGAGTCTGACAAATCAGATGCCAAGCTTCGGCTTCAAAGTCAATGCTGTGCAGAACAAATTAAACTGATGCACTGCAGAAACCCGGAAGCTTCTGTCCTACCGACAGCGTTTTTCATGTCTCCCTTTTGTCTAACTACAGAGAGACAAAAAGCTGTGTAATCCAAAAGTACCTTTTCAATATCGTCACGACTGGTGGTGTGACTGATGACGTCGCTCTGCTGACTGAACACCGGCTTGGAGATCTTGCAGTCGAAGGAGAGCCGGCGCTGTGGCATGCTGATGATTTCCTTTCCGTCCACTCTGCGAATCATTAAACACACACAAGTGTCACACAAAGAGTTAGTTAGCAGAGCTTCTTTGACTCCGATGAGAAGTTTGATACCATGAAGCTCCAGCCTGAAGTTCGTTATCTCAGCTTTTGCATAAGGGGCACGGAGACGGAAGGAAACTGCGAGTCCTGCTCTGTCCTAACTTTACCTAACAGACACTCAATCATTAACATGCTATATCTTTAGGGACGACACAAAGCCAGGCCGGCTTCCAGCCGTAACGCTGCAGCTTCTCACTTTCAGTACAGACATGAGAAACATGGCGTCAATCTTCTCATCCAATACTCAGTAAATCAATGCGTTCCCGAAAATTCAACCTCAGCAGCTGCAACTCTTATACACACTTCTCTATTATTCACACCTTCAATAGCGAAACATGTATTTTTATTCCCAATTTCCCCCGGGATTGATAAAGTATGTCTGATTGAGATTCCTTGAAAGCAGCACTTGGTTATGAGTCGTCACCTGTTGAGCAGCTGTTGCATGAAGTTGTCAGAGCGCCCTCCTCTGTACATGACAGCCAGCTGTCCCTGAGCCTGGTCCATCACCACCTCGCAGGAGTGACCCCGGCCCGACCTCTCCACGTACGCCCTCTCCTCCTCCAGGGCCCTCCGCAGCCCCTCGGCCTTCTCCATCAACGTTGAGATGTTCAGACCTTCCACGCCTTCTTTGCACCTGGTGGCCATCTTCACAGAGTCCCTCCCCACCGACGGGATGTTAATCTTCCACTCCTTCTTCTCGTCTTTTGCTTTGGTTGCGTCGGTCTTGCGGCTGAGCGCCGGCAGTTTGCTCTTCTTCAGGCCGAACCAGCTCGCGATTCCGTTGGAGGCTTTCTGTTTGACTTCGGTGCTCTGCCCTCCCCTGTCCTGCTCCTGAAGCTTTAGCATGTTCTCCTCGATGCCCTTCATCACCTTCTGCTCGATGGCAGATTGCGGGCTGGGGACCGGCGGCGGCGGCTTCTCGCCCTCAGATACCGGCGGCCTCGGCGGAGGAGGCGGGAGGCTGTCGCCAAACATCGGATTCTTTTTTCCCTTCCCGCTGATCTTGGTCCTCTCCTCTGATTTGGAGGAGTACCGCGGGGCCTCCGTGGGCTTCCCCGCTCTGTGGACGGACGGGCCCTGGCAAGGTTTGGACGGCGACTTCGGGGGGATTTTGTTGGGGCTGTTGCTACTGTGAGGGCCAACACCAGCTTTAACGTTATAGGCCAGATTCAGGGAGCCGGGACACTTGATGTTGTTGCGGAGCACCTGCGGGGCGTCTGCATTGGGCGAAGGCAGACCTATTTTGCTCTTGGAGCTTTCTGTCCTGGTCACACACAGTTCTTGTTTAACAAGACCAGGAGGATGAGATTTTTGCCCTTGTTCGTACATCTGCGACGACCCCGGGTACTTCAAACCACCGATAATACTTTTGGGTTTCCCCTCCAGAGAGTCCGTGTATTTGGAATGTCTCTGCTCCTCTTTCTGGAGCTCCATGGGCTTCTCGGCTGTTCTACTTCTTTCTTCGCTGTAGGTGATACTGCCTTCGTTCACAGTGTCGATTGGCCTCAAGCCGACTTGTAAATCCTCGGAGCTCCTCAGCTTGCCCAGCGCAGCCAGCCTGTCTTTGAACGCGTGATGACTGGAGTCGGCCTGAGACCTGGCAGGTCCGGTTGCAGGCCTCTTGGGGATCGAAGAGAGTTCACTTCTTCTGACTGGAGGCGGCGGCGGCTGGGCGCCCTCGGAGCTCTGCGCCGTTCCCTCCCTTTCATCCATCTCCTGTTTCCCTCGGTTTCGTGAGTAGTTCGCTCTGCTTTGGGCTTTGCTGAGGGCGGATGAGTTGGGCAGGCTGTGATGGTTCACCCACACTGGGCTGTCTGAATCCTCTTCATCATCTGACGTGGACTCTGATGTGGACGTGGAGGACTGCTTCTGTTGCATGGACGGGTTCAGGACGCTCTCAGGTAGCGATTTAACAAGCTTCCTCTCACCACCATTTGCTTTTGTTTGAGACGGAAGGGTGGTTCTTTTCTCCAGACCCTTATTGGGCTCCTCCTCTCTGGAGTTGGTGGAAATATCACAGACATTTTCGTAATGAGGAACCTTCTGAGATGTTTTGGGTGATGAGGAGGACGTGGACGATGGAGCACCCATCTTAGAGCCGACGCTTGTTTTCGGTGCAGACAAGCTGCTGTAGCTTATTTCCTTAGCGGGCAGGGAGCAGACGTCTTCAGGCTGTGGAGGGGAGGTTGGAGCGGAGTGTGTGGCGGGGTAAGACTCAGACCTGGAGGGCGGTGGAGGGGGCACCCTGCACCTCTCGGTGGTGGTGGCTCTGCGGGTGGGAACAGGAGAGTGGTACACCTCGTAGTTGTTGGTGCGACAGGGGATCCTGGAGCTGCGGGTGAGTTGGGGGCTCAGACGGACAGCAGGAGTTGAGGCCTGAGACTTTTCCCCTATCGAAGGGATCTTTAAGAACTTCAGCAGTTTGGATGGAGAGTTGATGGCGGTGGCTTTGACCTCACTGAGGCAGGAGGGGCTTGGGCTGATGGAGGCACTGGCTCTCACACAGGAAGCCTCCTGGTCTGCGCCGTCTTTCTCTGGGACGGATGAGGGATCATTCGACATGCTGTTGACGGAGGAAAGTTCCAAGCCGTTACGGACACCATCAGTTGTTTCAGTGTCGCTGTGGGAGGTTAGTGGGCCCTCCGTCACAGAGCCGGGTAGGTTGGAGGTGGAACAGAAGCCAGTGAGCTCGTCAGAAGCAGCGAGACCCTCAGAGTTGTCCTGCTTCTGCTCCACTCCCGTCACCTCCACACTCTGATTGGTGGTTTCTGTGATCGGTGGGTGCAGTGCAGCGGCGCCTGCTGGCTGCGGGTGGGGGTCACTCCTGGTACATTGTTTGGACGGAGGAGCTGCCTCCACTGTTCTGTTCTTACTGTGGCATTCAGCAGCTGCAGGAACTACGTGGCTCTGGGTGGCAGAGGAAGCACTACAGACGTGGTTGCATGGCTTTGGAGGACCGTCTGGGCTCCTCTTGCAGTGTAAACAGCAGGTGTTCCCTCCCTCGCACTTCACCGCCCCGCCGTCGCCGTTGACATGCTGGTGTGTGTCAGTGTCAGCGCAGGAGCAGTGGCAGTGTGTGTGGTGGGATTTGCACTGGAGGGGAAGCGGGTCCACGGTAGCCAACACCGCCTCTGTGGACATGAGCACCTGGCTGTAGTCGCAGAAAGACAAGCTTGAAGTGGACGGGTGGAACTTGAGAGGGTCCGTCTCCTCCATCTTGCGCAGGACCTCCAGGATGTGTGCTTTTTTCTTGAAGAAGGGCGACAGAGCCTCCATGGAGGTGGCGGGGCCACGCGGGCCCGGGGAGGCGTGTTGTGTGCGGTACCCGTTTCCCTTTGGACAGAAAGAGATCGTTATCAGCACAACAATCACTGCTGGCACTTCAATGAGAGTCTATCAAGACCTTTGAGTGCATACGTACAGGAAAAGAGTGCGAAGGAGATTAGTAGGAGAGTTGTTTTAGAACAATAGCGGAGCAAATGTCAGAGCAGTCATAACGTCAAAGGCGGGTTATTGTCCTCTCATGATACAATCCCGGCTTCGGTCTTAATGGTCGGTTGCGTGTTGCTGCTAATAATCACCTTGGCTTGTGCTTCAGTCTGTGCAGCCTCCACCTGCTTGGCAGAGTCATTGTGCAGCTGTGCATTGTAGTCTGGGAGGGGCCCCGCCTGGACCTGTAACAGGAGATTCATGAGGCAATTATGATGACACTGTATACACTACAGGCTATTGTCTGCACAGTCAACATGCAGCTGCATTGTCCCGGCATCTGCTGGAACAATGCAGGGCAGAAGTGAAAAGACGGCGATCCATTACTCAGCAGTGTTTCAAAGAACGAGGGTGGTGTGTGGAAATGAAATTAGCGGCTGCGTCTGGTTTTAAGGATCTGAGCTCAGCGTCGACATTCACGGAGCGGTGGGAGTCTTTTACTGCTCCGCAGTGGGCTCAGGTGTTTTAACAGCAAATGAAACGTAGACCTGCTCGCAGCAGCTACAGACGTCCGGCTACGTCACGTCTTTATAACTCCAACCATACACATTTCTTTCATTTTCAGCTCTGATCAACTCCACACTTGCCACGAGGGGATGTAGCTGAGCTCCCTCAGGGGCCCTGAAAGACTCTTTACTACTTCCTAAAACAGGAAGTGTGCCCTGTCTTCAAATCCCATTTCCCCTGCTGTCTTTAAACTGCACGTGAAACAATGTCATGGATGAATCACCACCGAGGAGGATGGTTCACCTGGTAGTGAGCCGTCGGGTGATTCGGCAGCTTCTGCTGAAACAGCTCACAGAGCGATCGGTTCTGTCTCTCCAGGTCAAACACCAACATCTTCAGCTTGATGCACTCTTCTCTCAGATCCTGTTTTCAGGGACACAAGCAGCAGTGAGATAACGGAGGGACGTCAGGCTGCGATGCTGCTGACATTAAAACACACACACACACGTGCAGCAGCGTGGCTGGATGTTACCTTCTGATTGAGCAGGGCCTGCACCACGTGATTCGCCACCTGATAACACAACATCTGCATGTTACACATTTTCTAGACCGACTTAGCAGAGCGGAGTCGTTTCTTTTGTCGTTTCTCTTATTGCTCATTAACTCACCTCATCCAAGCATCTCTCATAAGCTTCTCTCTGACTCTCGTTGGCCAGCAGCAGGGCAGAGTTCTCCGCCTGAGGGAAATAAGAAAAGATATTTATTGCACCGGGCACATTCAAGTTCCCAGAACATGAAGACTGAAAGTTACAATCACGTCTGGGATATTACTTTGAAAATAAATCACTTCTGCCATAAATAAAAGCTCCGTGTTGAAATGTTTATTACAGCAGCAGAACATGGTTTAATGTTTGGTGTCTGGGCTGCAACTACATCACATCACCCCCCGCCCCCCCCATCACCCCCCCGCATGTGTTTACATCAAGATAACTCAGCAAATATCTGAGGAGCCTGCGGGGGGATGCTGGGGTGGAGAGATCAGGCAGCGCTGCTGATGCAGAGCAGCAGAGTCGATGACAGGTAGATAGAGAGATGGGAGATGACTGTAGTCTAAATAGACCCCCAAACTGGGAGGAGGAGGAGAGAGGGGGGGGGGAGAGAGAGAGAGAGAGAGAGAGAGAGAGAGAGAGAGAGAGGAGAGAGAGGAGAGAGAGAGAGAGAGAGAGGAGAGAGCGGGAGAGCGAGAGAGAGAGCGAGAGAGAGAGCGAGAGGAGAGAGAGAGCGAGAGGAGAGAGAGAGAGAGAGAGAGAGAGAGAGAGGAGAGGAGAGGAGAGAGAGGGAGAGAGAGAGGAGAGGAGAGAGAGGAGAGAGAGAGAGAGAGAGGAGAGAGGGGAGAGAGGAGAGAGAGGGAGAGAGAGAGAGAGCGAGAGAGAGAGAGAGAGAGGAGAGAGAGGGAGAGAGAGAGGCGTGTCCATGTGTGCGGCTCCACCTGAACTAGCTCACATCGCTCCGTTAGAGAGAGATGGAGGAAACATTAATTAGATTTAGTATC
>CAAKHC010003981.1:8830-19287 GCA_901007825.1 Macroramphosus scolopax | reverse complement strand
CACACACACACACACACACACACACACACACAGAGAGAGAGAGTAATGAGCTTTTTAATGCATTTGAGGCAAAATAATGCGACAATACAAATGCAAGATGTTGAACTGAAAGTAATGGAATAAGCAATAAGCTGAAATTAGCGAAAGCTGTAGCAGAACAAAAAAAAACTGTCTCCAGATAATAAATGTCTGCTGTCTTCCCGACTCTTATAAAAAAAGCAATTTAGGACAAATAATAATGACGCCAGCAGATAATGTTTTCAGAAATGACATACTCCAAAACACTCCATCATATATCAAGCTACATCACTGACGCATGAAAGTACTTGTGTATCAGAAATGCTCGACGACGTCCTTAACTGCCAAACACAGTTTCTCTGCCCTTCTTCTGTTTGACCCATCGCCCGGGATGACAGACTCCAGGTCCCCAACAAGCCAAATGATATGGAGATTGCAGTGAATGGGCCGTGGTCTCATCTTCATACGGACAACATAATAAGTAGAGCCATTACTGAAAACACATTCATCAAAAGGCACCTCATGAATAAAATATAACAGATTCATAACGTTGTTTTATTGTATTTAGCTCACCTTGGTCTTATTGTCTGAAAAATAGAATTAAGGATGTATAATCATTATATACATAACTCAGTGCGGTTACATGCAGCAATTAGCATCGTACAAGACAACTACAAGACAAGATCTGGGTTATGCAAATTCATGTAAACAGGGGCATATCAGTTACATCGAGTCAGCATCGGACAAGCATCGGGTTTCTCGTTACCGGATAAGCGCACCTGGGTAACTCGGTAGTTACTCGATGGTTGCTCGATGCCAACATCATGTAAACTGGTAACGAGAAACGCAGTCTGCGCATGCGCGACTATTTCCGCCGGCGATTTTCACCCGGACATGGAAGGAGACGAAGACAGCACGAGCGACGCAATAAAAGGAGGCGTTGTTCCAGGACGACGTCAAACGACACCATGGCTTACCACCTGTCATGAATCTGTGGTTAAAGCTTGAAGAAATACTATATTAAAGACTATAATCGAACGCGGTCGGCGCTCTTCTTCTACGCTTCTTCTATGCTCACCGCTCTTCTTCTACTCTCACCGCGGCCAAAAGACTCGTTGTCACTTGCTGAAAGCGCTCCAGCGCCACATAGCGGATCGGAGTTAGCAATGCTTCGGCCGGTTTCTCGATTGTTTCTCGAATGTTTTCTCCGACATGTACTTTCGGATAAGCCACAGCAGGGGGTCACAGCGGGTGGTAGGAGGTAATTGCGTTATCGGGTAAGCTGCCCATGGAAACGCACTGACTGTTGCATCTACAGTGGCACAGGAGGGACAAACAAAGTGCTACAAGCACTATTTTGCTGTATTTGTTTACATTTTTTACTACCAGAAACTACTAGCCTTGCCCTCTCTAAATAATCTAGTAGAAAGTGTAAAGCTGTATTTTCCATTCAGCTGCTGAATGCCTTTGCACAGCTCAGTTTATACCGGGGACCAGCTGATAGTGCTGAAGTTGTGTGCGTCATCGCCACCACACAGCGACAGCGGTTGCAGAGGAGGAACAATGCGATGAGGGAAGAGAGCCGTGTCCAAACAACAGAGACTGATGGAAAAGAGGATTCTTCTCCTTCTGCGGGCAACGGGACACCTCTTGATAATCAACGAGCTAATAAAAGGAACTGGAGGGACTATATGTTTTCCCAGACATAGTTACAGGATGATACTCCGTACGGATACACATAAATTAATAAGCAGGAAGTAAAAAAAGGTGGCGGACTTGCTGATAAAAGTGCCTGCAAGCAACAGATTTGGCACTTTGATCACATGACAGTAGCTCACAGAACATTTCTGCAGAGCAGACATTGAACTGTTCCCCGTTGGGCTGCGTCCCTACTACAAGCTCACGGAGTTGTTGTTGTTAACGTCCCTCCTTCATTAAACCAGTAACCCTGCGTGAGATAATCCACTATGTTACTAACCCTCTTGAATGGCGAGTCAATTAAAATGCTGCAATTTGTAATGCACAAACCAATTAAACACAGTGGCTGCTGTTCCTAACAGATGATGCTAATGAAATGAAATCATTAAAAAAAATCTTTCATCTCACAAGACCCATATAGAGTTGAGTATGCATGCCAAATGAATGTGGTCTCATACCTATGTCCCTTTAATACACCTTCTCTGATATTAAGTCATGTTCATACAGTATGTGCTCCTCTACAACACCGTATCTCACTCTGTTTTTCAATCCCTGTCTATCACCGACACTGAGATGTGTTGCGGTTGTGGGACTGACAACACATCAAGTGTGACATCAAAATGTCACACGTTCCAAAAGCTACATAAGCAAGACAAATGTTTAATCCTTGAATGATATGATTCACAAGCAAGAGGGACCGGGTCTGAGTCACCCTTCCTTTGCTGCATGCTCTCTCCTTCCATTCCAATTCTCTGGACCCTGGAATGGTTTTTATCAGACCTGCCTGCAGCCATGATGTCTGCGATTCCAGAATAATCCATCTTTCGTTCCTCTGAGTGTATACTTACAGCCCTAAGTACTGAGGCATCCAGCTGCACCAAGGATCAGTAAGTCACATTAAAGGCCATGCATGCACACACATGAGAACATACCAGCCTGAAAATGGCGTCTTATCTCGAATTACGAACACCTGTGTGCCTCTTAATGACAGCCCGTCTCCATTCTTCTGAATTGTGACAAAATTGAAGAACACATTCGGATGCCCACAAGGTGTTTTTGTTCATACTAACACACATACACAAAGCGCATATTGCCTCACTCTATCCCAATGCATTTCAAATTGTGCTTGCCTCTGGCTGCACTCCTCGATTTCTGCAATCATAATAACAGTCCAAGGAACCAAGGCAAGCGTTAAGGTTTTTTGAGAGCTTGAGAACAGGAATATCTACTGGGCTCATAAAGCAAGTTGACAGGCCGCGATAAGACTGCCAGCTGTAATAAAGAATTATTCCATCCTTACACTGAAGTTCTCTTTTTTAAAAGATAGAAATTGCCCAGAAAACAAAATGTTCAGCAAACAGCAGAGTGGTGTAGCAAATGAGTAGTGGCCATGCGGGGTTGGTGGTCACACCCACTCATAGGGTGGCTGGGATTATGACTGTGGTACAGAGGTGGGGAATGTGAGCTGGCAATTTCAGCCAGTCTGGCTTGGCCTGGTCCACCGAGGCTTGGCAAAGTTAGATTTTAAAGCTAGGGTCAGGACTTGATCCTATGGGAGGCCCATTTAGAGCTAATTGCTAGATCACTGTGGCAAACCAGACCTCGTGCAGTACGCGCACGGAATGAACAACGAATACAACAACAAGGCAAATGTTATGCTGAGAGAAAAGCCAAGAACAGAAACAGAGACAGAAAAAGAGCCTCAAGCCGTGTTCTGTTATGTCCTATTGTCTAATGCGAGTGTCCCAACTTTATCCCAAACAACAGGTTTTCCAATCTGGGCTAAGTTTTTTTTTTTGTGCCTAACCACCTGTTTTGTGTCTAACCAGACCTTAATTGTAGCATTGAAGAATCATAGGACATCGTTTTTTTAACAGTGAATTCTGTTTCAACACTGAAACTGTCTGCGATTATTTGAGTTGTCTCTTTATTTGAGTTTTGTTCCAACGAGCTGTGTTTTCGGCACATTTCTCGCGTTTCTGGCACTTTTTGTTGCAGCAGTCTAATCTGTCAAAACGTTGACAGCATTAATATTTGTGCATTTGCAGAAAGAGAAAGTGATAATGTCGTATTCTGGCAGCTGGACTGCCTGGAGCTGCAGTTTGAGTCTTCCTGTTGGTATGTTCTGCACCCGAGTCTGTGCTGTCTAGAGCGTCGCCGATTATTGCGCAATCACTGAATAAATGTAACCAAATTATTCTTAACATTTAAAGACAAATACGATGAATGATGTTACATTTTTTTAATTACAGCGAAGAAAAACTGCCCTGATCGCCTTTCAAAAATCTCTTCACCAGATTTTTTTTATATTACACAATCCATGTTCAGATCAAATGATAGTTAATGTCTGGCAACAATTCAGTACAGCACCACTTTCAAAGGCCTTGTTTGATTCATAAGCTCAGATGTTCTTGAGATGGGAATTCAAAACCTGTGACATTTTGCAGAGGCAGGTGAACCCAAATTTAGAAGGCAGGCAGGGAGCTGATTGGCTGACGAGACAAAGGCGAGAGAAAGTCCAGGCAGGGATCATGACAGAAATCAGTGAGTCGTCACAGTATTTAACTCCCAGCTCTCACACAACTTGACCCTTTTTTTAATACAACAAAACGCCTTTTATACAAGTGCAATGTCTCATTAAAATGTTTCTGGGCATTTCTCTGGTTGAATATGGCTCAATACACCCCCTGATAACCTCTTACAAACCCCATGGCCCGACATAATTCGTGGTCAAGGACTTAATCAAACGTGGGAGTTGAAAACATCAATTCTTAATGACGAACAGGGGAAGACCGGTTTGGTCTCCCTCACATTTTGATGAGAGATTGGATTTCCAAAAGACATTACGAAACCTAATGGTTCATGAAAATAAATGAGCCCCAGTCATCCGGGCTTCCCTAATTTGCTGGCCTTATACAGGTCTTCTATAGGAGGTATGAGCAGCGGGAAAAGTTTGCTCACCGATCAATTTCAAAAAGGCAAAAATTAAGTTAAAACATTTAAGTGACTTCAGAAAAGTATATTTCTCTAACATGCAGTATATGTTGTGTCCAACATGAAATAGTTGACGTATATTATTGTATCCTTGCTATAAACCTCACCCTGAAATGGTATAAAGCATCAGCTTCTTCCTCACATTTTCTGTCCAATCATTATATAATCGTCATGTGATTTATGACTTGTCAATCATCTTAAAGTTCCACCGAAATTGTTTTCTCGTTTTGAAAAACCAAAGCCGAAACAACAGCAGCTCATTTAAAGTTAAGGACCCGAAGAAACCTGCATATCTATTATTCTCTACCCACGCTCCTGACTGCAGGCTTCCCACTTACAGATGGCAGACCTCACTGTTCCCACGACAAAGTTAGCATTTGAATCCCTGTGAGGTGCACGGAGCAGCAGAGAGAGAAAACCTAACAACAAGCCTCTATTTTATTCAAAACTACCTGTGCTACATTTCCTCATCATGCCTACAAAATGTGCAGGCGAGCTGTAATTCTCCCTGCAGACTGTGAAAGACCTTCCATCAACCTACAATCAGCATTACAGTTCTAACAGCTTCCTATTTGAATCCCACTTAAACAACCCCTGTATTGACTTACATTCATCTAGGGGTTATTTCAGCAGTCATTCGGATGATTGAAGGTCGGATCATATGCACATTAATTCTCATAAAATGAAATGAAACCAGATGATGTTATGACTACCACAGCAGTCGTATCAGGTGAGTATTTCCTGTCATTAATCTGCGACGTCTCTGTTTGCCCGGGTCTCAGTCGTGTTGTCTGTTCGACGTGGCACACCTGTGGAGCGGAGGGTAATAGACAATTCGGTGGGCATCTGTATAACGCAATAATGAAAAAGGCCCATGCTGCGAGAGGAAATAGCAGATTTTCATAATCCATCTGAGGCCTTGGCCCTGGTCGCTGGTCCATGGAGAGAGTCTCATTAAACTTATCATTAGTGACATACTGAGCTTCTGTAATGACTGAATACATATACGATCACCTCAGACGTGAAAGGACTGGAAACAACGGCAATCCCTGTGCTGCCAAGTCCTCAGATAAGAACATTGTACCTGGGAATAGGAACTATATTGCACATCTGTTTAAGGTCTGGGAATCATTCATTGAAAAGAAACATGGGTCTCTTATTGCACTTTATTGCCAGATGCCTTCCACCCAAACACAGGTTATACATATTAATTAGGAATGCATTGAATTAATACACTGATCTACATCCCAGGTGGTAAGCGATCATGAAACCAATCAAGTCTACCATGTATTGTATATTTCTGATATTCTAGATTGGCATTCGTATAATCTCTGGCTGTCGAAATGACGAGTGGCATTGTGACATGATTGCTCGTGTGCAGTGCGGAGGTGCAGACAATGTTTGGGATGAGGGCCGTGCTTGAGAACGCTCTGACATGCAATCAGGTATTTATTACCGGCTGTCACATTGTTATGATTGAACTGATCAGGCCAAGCAGCAGGAAAACAGCTACTTTTGGAAACACAATGCTTTTATCGAATGGGTAAATTTAATCAGCGAAGGGCATGTCTTGCAGCTCTTATTTAAAATGTTTACAACATTAGAAAGTAACCTACATAATGCCGTGTGCCGCTGCTTGTATCTGATTTGATTTCTATTTTGAATTCAATCAGGCTCTAGTTTAATCCTGTATTCATTCTCTGAGGACATGCATATGTAAAACATTTTTTTCTCCCTACCACACACTGTCTTGCTGTAACTGCTCATCAGAGCAGTAACAGCAAGACAGATGGGACAAGCACAACCTCATCCCAGCTCTGGTGACAAACCCCGATGTGAAATAAAGCCATCACACTCTGCGTTGACATGAGCAGGATAAAAAAAACATGTTTGTGTGTGTGTGTTAGTGTTGGCGTGTATATGCTTAGTCTGCAAATGAAACTTTTGTATGAAGACTCTGATCAGTGTGCCCCTTGGCTAGAGTAAAGCCTGGCTATGAATATCAATTTGGCGTTCATTGCTAGCTGCTCCCCTTGACGCCCCACCTGACACAAAAGCCAATCAGCTTTCTGTTTGTGTCAGCATTTACTGAGAAGCGAATCAAAAGAGGCTGCCTCCTTTAGCCAGCCTCCTGGTGTCAAGGGCATCGAAAGATTATGTGTATTGTACAAGTTGAATAAAACTGGCTAATGTCACAGTGTGTGACAGTAGTCGAATGTTTATATTATAACTGTAGGCAAAGCTGCAACCAGCAGGAACCGGTATGTCAAAATGTCACTGCAAACGTACAGAACTTACCTGACAGGCACAAACCTCACACAAACTGAACTGGCACTACTTTAACTATTTAATGGGAAAGAAAATCGATAATTCATTGCCTTCTTTCAAGCTGTGAATAATAGCATGCAGCTTGCTAGTATCGGACCAATCAGGGTTTGCATTGATCACTTTTGTGGCCCCCTTCGCTGCATGCATGTGTCTGCTAGTCCCACTACACTGTGGAGCAATTACTGGTGACACCCACAACATGAGCCAAGTTACCAAGTGATATGACCAGTGTAGTGCTGCAAATTACACTTTACCTTTCAATCAATCATTGGATTTCAGACTTTATTTTCAGAATTTTATACTGTACAATCCAAAGTCATGTGCAGAACTCTGGTGATTATACGTATAGCAGAGGATTGTTTACTTGGTTTGAATGGCTGACTCTGCAAGTAATACGCAATTTACACTGCAACATTCAATCATAGAGATTAATGTAATTGAGTAAAATGAACACATTCTCCTTCCACATGTGCAAGGTAAAAATAAGCATTTATAAGTTCATTTTAAATTATCTGTGAGTGAGGAATTGTATGTTTATTTATAGTTTGTCATTAGTTCAGTGATAATGATGTATATGGTACTATACAGGTAGAGGTGCTAGCACTATAAAAAGCTACAGGCATGCGTAAGGTTGCATGTAAGAGTGTTTCTATATCCGTTTATGGATAATTGTGTGGAATAGAAATGAAGCTTGTGCTATGTGCCTGTTGTCAATGACTGAGGTTTAAAAACCGTATCGGACAAATGTGCAGGTAATTCCTACTTTGCATGTACACAGATTCATGTATCTACACAGGTTGATGCATTTGGCTGCAGGACTGCTACCACGGCTTAAAGTCTGAGAACCACAATGTTAGTTCCAATTACCTGCATTTGTAGCTTAGCTTATTGCAAAATGTATTTTAGGGTTAATGACTTGATTCATTGAGCATGTGGAGGAGCAGCGAATCACTGGAACCAGAATAGCTGGTCCATCTTATAAGAGTCAACGCCGAAGATGTCGCTGACTTCGGGGCCAACCAGACCAACCACGACACGGGAACTTGAGTTGGGTCTGGAGGAGTTGAAGCATGGATTCATTGACAAACAACCTACATCTCACACACACTGCACTGCTCATCGTCACACACATGCTCTCTCGACTGCACACTCACTCATGAATCCTCTCCACCTTGGCACTGAACTATTGCTTAAATAACTTATTGCTTAAGATTTTGCAACTTCTATAATAATTTTAGTGGAAATAATATTTTGAAAACATATAAATAGGCCCATCAGGCTTCCAATACCGTGGTGGAAACCCAGAGTTGGGGGCAAGTAGGGCGAACGGAGCAGGCTTAATGTCGAGCCCGGCATACTGGTCAATCAAATCCAGGGCCATTTTGCTCTCCACTCACAGCTCAGAGGAGACACAGGTGATAATTAAAGCTGAGAGATAAGAATAATATGAAAAAGAGGAGTGTGCTCTGATAACAATGGGAAGGCAGCCGTGACACGGAGCCCCCATCGCTCAGTATGCCCTCATTATCTGCTGTGAATCCAGGTCCTCAGTATAAGCCAACAATAGTCACTCTGCAGGACCATCTGCTCCGCCAGCGCTGGTTATTTTAATACTCAGAGAGACAGCCACGGAGAAGAGGCAGAAAATAGAGACACACCGTGCTATTTGTAGAAATAATAAATAGAAACAAGGCCAAGAAGGGAGAGAGAAAATAAGAAATCGAGTTCAAAATAAATCTAAAAATGATGACTTCATATATAAAATTAAAGTGGCAGCTGAAAAGCTCAGCAGTTAAAGTAAATAAAAACATCCTTGGGCACAAAAGGGGAAATGTAGCTGAGATATAACCATGTAAAAAGGAGAAGAACAGCCACCTCATGTATATATCACCTCCCAAGACCCTCCTCAGTGTCAAACCTCAGCCTTTCACTGGCATGCAAGAATTTGTGTTGAGCCAGCGAGATGCACAGTATATCCTTTAAAAACGATTTTTACATCCTAACCACACACTGCGGTATTCCCTTCAGATTCTGTGTTGTTGGTTAAGTGTACACAGCGGATATAAAGGGCAGGCTACGACTGCTCGAAAGCGCTAATCAATCTGGACAAGGATGTCAGAGTGATTCAACCCATACTGATCTCAGGCGTTGAACATCCTCTGTGGCTCTCGCAGTGTTATACAACAATCGAAGGCAAAATTTTCATGGAAAGCAAGTGGAACATTCGTATAAATAAACTCTGCATCTGTTAGATTCCCTGGTTTCACATAATGTTGGGATTCTGTCCTCATTCTAATTTACATCCAACATGCACAGCACGTGGGTCGTGTCCTCTTACCTTCTGTCTGATCTCCTCCTCCATCTTGACCGGGGAGCCCAGCTCAGCTACCTGTTTCACTCCTTCACTGGCGAGGCCTCCGTACTCCCACAGCCCATAATTCCTGGAGTGCGATGCGCCGATGATGGCTGACCAGTGATTGGCTCGACCTGTGAAGGAAACTCATTGGCTGAGCACTTTCTTCCATAAGTTTTAACATCATTCAATTAGCAAATAATTATTAATCCTGCAGAGAAAATGTTTGGTACGACATAATTGTTATGTTAACAGTGACTGATTGTAATTATCCCACCAATTAACATGATGTCGTATTGCTGTGTAGGGTCTGCCATGTCTGTTTTCCTGTCCTGTCCCTTGTTTGTTTGTTTTTTATAATGCTATAGCAAATACTGTATATTTAATTTGATGTGGGACTGTGATTGTGTATGTGGGCAACGGTTTGTCTACTTTCCATCTCTAGCCCACCAAGACTTCTCCAGAAAATCATCAAAAGGAGAAACGCAATGGCAAGTTAGTTGTTGATCCCAGCAACAGCAGACAATTTCTTTAAAGTGCCCTTTGAAAATAGATCCCCATTAGGAACTAGATGTGCCCTTTGGCATCTCTCGGCGAGTTAATAGGACTCTCTGATCCATGGTGCATTGATGGACCTGGGAACAATACTTCTCGACGCCTTTAAAAAGCACATATCTCCAATCTAGTAACTGGCTGCTTCAAACATCCGTATGCGCTTTGAAGGATCAAGTAGCGTCTATGGCTGGAAGGACTTTTAGCAAAAATCATTGGGCAGTCGATTCATACAGACGTGGATTGAAACAATGCAAAATCACTAGATTGTTTTTTTCAAGGGGACGGAAGTATCGACCAGCCTAAGTAGACCGGAGATGGAAGGCGGCTGCTATTTTTAAAATTTGTTTTCAGTCTTTAGACTTCAATATGTTGTTTTCCATTTGTAAGAGGAAATTGACTCAGATGGATTAATGTTTTTGATGAATAAAGGGATGTTAAAGTCCCTGCCGCTCTCTCTCTCTCTCTCTCTCTCTCTCTCTCTCTCGGTTGATACGGAGCACACAAAAAAACG
>CAAKHC010003980.1:41405-82065 GCA_901007825.1 Macroramphosus scolopax | reverse complement strand
ACTTGTGGTTTTACACTAATCATGTTAGTCACCCCCCCCCCCCCCCCCTTCCTCTCATTCACCCCCCACACCCTCATCGGAGATGCGATGCGATACCATCTCTGTGAAATTTTAATTAATTTCCTGTGCTTTGAGATGGAGTGGAGCCGGGGTGAAGGGTCAGGAGGCTAGGGACTCCAGAGCAGTTTTTAATCAGCGATTCCTCTGAAAGTTGCATCGGCGGCCACATCAGCTCAGCATTGAAGGGGGGGATTGTAAACCGTTGTTTGATGGCGGACCATTTCTAAAAAACTACAACAGCTCTCCCAATTAAAGGACCATTTTGATCGGATATGAACTGCTGGTTGGCACGCTGCCTTGTTCTCAGCTTTAACATTGATTTTTTTACTGACTGCTTAATATACAAAGTGAGGATTAATGGTTATGTACTGTTGTAACAGAGTACGGCTCAAAGTGGAGAGAAGACACTGGAAGCTCTACAGACTAATGCATGCATGGGGGCAGATGCACATTTTGGAGTACTGGTTTACTCCGACAGTCGGCCTTTGATCAACTCAGTGTGATGAGCATTCAAGTATTTGAACTAAAGGGAGAAGAGGTTCTTCTGAGGTGCACATCAGACCTTCCAGGTTATTGGATGTGAAGCCGTCCTCTAAGCAGGTCTAACATATCAATGAATATCTATTTACATGTAAAGAGCCACTCTCTCCCTCCGTCCGTCACCCCGACTCGCCCTGACAGCTTCCCTCTCTCCCTCACACTTGTTTTCTCCCGTCTTTGTCACATTTACAGCCAGCCTGTCGTTTCCCGGCCGTACGTCTCGAAGTGGCTTCCACCCAAAACATCTGATTAATAAATAATGCACTGGGACAAGGAGGGAAGAGCTTTCCCTGGCGCTCGCCGCCGTCGTCTGTCCAGAGCTTTGAGAAATCATCTCATCGGTTACTGGACATTCTACAATGAGCAGAGGCCCATAAATCTCCTCAGTAGCTGCATTTGTGTCCTGTAGATCAGCCATTATTGTCCGGCCCCTCTGTCAGCCCATCCATCCTTCAGCCATTTATCAGAAATGCATCCTGTACATGGAGTGGAAGGAAGAGAGATAGACAGAGAGAGAGAGAGATGTTCTGTAATGGTCAAGCACTTCCTCTGCACAGTAGCAAAAACAAAAGTGTAGTTCCATTACGTATTTTCTTCTGATATAAATATTGGGTCAAAGGGTTTCTTCCCCCCAAAAGTCTCTACCTTAGAAATAGTATAAAATCTTGAATATATTTAATGTTTGTTGCTCATTCTTACGAAAACCATTCAGATTCTGAGATCTGTAGATTAAATAGAACGCAAATGTCCCTGAAGTCTACTGCTAAATTTATTTTTAAATCCTAATTCACAAAAACTCAGAAGCTTTTTCTAGTAAAATCTTGTTTTGGAAGTTTGTCCACTCGCTCCCCTTTTCTGGAGGTTTCATGTGGCTCTATGTGGATTTTATGGAGAAAATTCAGTTTTCTATATTAGGCTTATATGACTGAGGTAACTGAGGTAGACAGCGAGATTTGGCTGAAAGCTCCAGGAAGAATATTTATTAGATTCTTAAAATCACAAGTGACTCTGGACACATTTAAAAAAATATCTTGAAAATAAGTGAACATTGAGTTTTCGGATCAGATCTTTTTTATTTGTCTGAACTGACCCTTTATTAGTCTAAACGACTTACTGTTAGATCGTTACACGTTTGGGCTAATTGGTTTATTGAAGTTAAAGCGGCTAAAATTGCTACCTTAATAAAAACAACGTATGAAATAACAGCATGTCGGATGTGTCGCTCGTAGCTATCAAAGCTACTGAGAATCATCGCTGATCCTGCAACTCTTCATCAGCCTGCAGCTTTACAGACATGTTTCATTCTCTCTCTTCTTCTTGAATCTCCTCCGGGTGTTTTTCAGAGATAGAAACCCGACTTTACTCTTACCTGCGGCTTTGTTGCATGATAAACAGGAAACTGTAGGCTAACAAGGTTGTCAAGGTTTCTTTGATCTGAACAACTAGCATGTAGTTGTGACCCCTGATGAACATAATCCTCGTGTAATTCACTAACTCAATAATATCAGCGAGTGAATGAGCGCGCATTATCATATGTTCCCAGGCAGTCTCAGCAAAAGTTAACCTGTTTAACAGATGGGCACCTCTCTCCCAGTCTGTGGGGAGAAAGACATTGACTTCCCCAAACACTTGGCTCCTCCTGACCCTTGACCCTGTGACCTCCAGGTTAGAGCGAGGGATTGGGGAAGGCATAGCGGTTTAAACCCCTGCAGTCAGGGGACAGGTCGTGAGTGCACAGTCATCACGCTTGACGCAATCAATAGCATCATCTGAGAAACGAGGGAACCGGTTCAGAGCTTAGCGGACATGAAAATAATAAGTAGGAATATTATGATTTGGGTTCTTAAGTCGTTGGTTGCTCACTTGTTTTAAAGGTTGGAATCTGATGATTTAGTAGCTTCTATAGAACGTTTAAATCTGCCAAGTGGTCCCATTTCTTCTTCCCTCCCGCAAGTGAGGCTTTGATGGATCAATAGCAGCCCATGTTGAGTGAACCACTCGGGGAGCTGAGAAAGGTGAGAGAAGCGGCGAGGAATGTGATGAAACCAAGGGGACAAAAATACTTTCCCCATCATTTTCCTCACAGTTAAACCTGCACCCCACTGTGCAGTTAAACAGGCACACAAGGTTCAAGATCAGTGCAAATCAAAGTGTTATTTTTCCCTCCCTCCCCTGTCCGCCTCCAGTCTGCGCTCTGCCCCAGTGGCCCTTTACGGCCGTGCCACGCGGCTCGGTGTCCCTGCCATCACTCTGTAGTTCAGAGGATAATATCATGGTGTATGCTCTTTGAAAAGGGTACCCTCCTGCGAGACGTAGAGAAAACACAGTAACACCAACTGGCACTTAATTCTGCAGGCTCCCTATCGTTGCCAACTATGCAGTCAGAGGGGGGGGGCGGTGGGTGTGTTGTGTTGGAGGAGTCGGGGTCAAGGGGGGCTTCCTGACAGGAAGGGAAGTCTAGCTGAGAGGGGAGAATCAAATCAGAGGCTCCTAAAAAGAAAAAAAAAGAATCATTTAATTTGGCTTCCAGCAGATTTACTGTGAGCTGGCTTCAAGTGGCGTTGGACTGGAGGACCTCAAGTGGCGTGATAGGCCGCTTATTTATACATAACATACAATCGTGTTTCGAATAAATGAATTTCCCTGACGTAGCGCTCTCCGCCTGACAAGCGCTGTTAAAGTAATGTTTTCTTACCTGGCAGGTCCCAAGCAATAAGACTTGGAATCTCTTCTTATGTTTCCCCCCTGCTGTCCTCTCTCAACCTCCCCGCTGATCCAAAGTTAACCCGGCTCCTCAGCTCAAATCAGAAACTCATTTATCTGCAATTTTTGATCTAGTAAAAGCAAAAGTTCAAATCTTGGACGTGATTGATTGTTAAAGTACGAGAGATTAATCTTATCACTGCTGATCATACCTCAGGAACCCACTCGGAATTTAGAGTTGCACAAAGTCAAACTCTTCCTGCAGTTTGCAGAAACTTGTAGCATTTCTAGAGGCTGCTGCAGATGTTGTCCTGCACATGTTTGTGGCCACGTCTTGAAGCACCTTTCCTCACCTCATCCTGTCATGGTTTGACGTTTACAGGTTAGCGTCCATCATCAACTAAATACTAAACTAACGTGAAGATACAAACTTGGGCCTGCAGTGTATTAATCAAATACACCAGTATGAGCGTCTGATTTTCTTAAGTAGACGCGATCTGATCATGCTTGTGTGGACTGTTGGACTGGACGTTATTCACACACAACACACAGCTGCACGAGTTAGCAACCAGCTACTCAACTTCTCCGATAATTAGCCGAAACGGTTCATATTTGATAGTTTATGCCGAGTAAGTTTTTTCGTCTTTTTGGCCTTTACACGACTATAAACGTAGCGGCAATGAGAACACAGATGTGTTTAGATATTGCCGCCACCTGTTGCCTATATATCAACGGTCAGAGAGACTTTTATATTATAGCAATCATTGACAGTTTTATTGAATTAATTGAACATTTCAAAAAATATTTTTTTCAAGACTTGAAGAAAAAAAAAAATCAGTAGCTTCTTCTTCGATGTTGCTTCTGTTGACACGTTTGACTTGATGTTTCTGTCGTGTCGCGTAAAATTTGACTCCCACAGCCTCTCAAATCAACAAATACTTGTGATTATGAGTGATGCCACTGAAAAGCACAGCTGACTTATTTATTATTACAGGCGAGCCGAGACGTTTCTTTCGTCTGCGTCGGACTTTTCTTTTTTTTTTTTTTTCTTCTTCTTTCTTCCTCCTCCTCTGTGTTGTGGCGAGCCTGATGTTTGAAAGCCGATTTCGCTCCGGAGGTCTGTGTTTTGTCACGAGTGGTGGTGGTATATTTAGATGTTGATTATGGATAATCAGCTGTAATGACGGAAGTGCATGGCATGTGTGTTCAGACTCAATGCCATCATCGCGGAGCACAGAGCAAACAGAGCTGTCTTATTGATTTCACATTGAGACGGGCGCTTCTGTGAGAAGGATGAAATAACCTCATTCATAAACTATCGCACGCAAAAAAAAACGATTTAATGTAGCCCCAAGCTAGCTTTATTATATATTAGCAACATTGTTGTCTAGTTTCCGATCTGGATCAAGGCACAGCTCTCTCTCTCTCTCTCGGTCCAATCATCTGTTAGGAGGTCAGGTTAAAGGTGAGAGGTCACAAATGGCTGCTTGTATCCTCTCATCAGGGGTGTGGTGGTCATGGCCCCTATCGCGGCCATAAAAGCTGTGACACTGCTGACCAGGGCAGCCAAAATCCAATATTCCATCACTGACCTGTCCCTGTGTCCTTTTTGTCTCTCAGAGATGCTCCTCAGATCAGGGTCATTGCTTTTTTTAATTCAACTAGAAGAGCCATCTCCACGCCAATAACGACCCCATTAGTCTTGCTATTTGTCCGTTGTCCATGAGACGCCAATGGCGGCCGTGGTGTTCGTCAAACCTAATTTTCGAGCGGGAGCGCTGCATAACTGAGCTGCGGCTCTGCAATCGATCTTTCTTTTTAATTTGGCCCAAAGAGGCCTTGAGTTTCGGATGACGTTCGCAGCCTTGTGCATCAAAGACCCGAAGCATTTAAAGGAATTGCATAAAGGAAATTTAATGTCACTGGTTTTCTGGTTCTCCAGAGACTCTATTTATGGCCTCACTTCCTGTGGTGTTTATTTGAAATCCGGCGAGCGGAGTCTGGCCCGGTCTAGAATATCCCCACGGCCACAGGCTAACACTCATGGTTAATGTCCTTCAACGTCTTTCTATGCTACAAGGCCCCAAGGCTACTCTCACACACTTCCTCCGAGGACTCGGCTGCACAACACTCTGCCAGCACTCCACTCCGCTCCCAAGTGCAGACTTGTATTCCCTTTGTGCCCTCTTTATTTGGAATGTATAGTAAACACGGTCAATGCCAATATGATCCTCCAGGACAGAAAGCAGTTAGGAGCTGACGTTAAGGGTCGGCTTGTTTTCTGTGACGTGCGTCTGGTCACGGGGTGACGGGTCACAGGCGCTCCGATGATGAGTTCTCTCGGCTTCGATTGCTCCTGATGGTTTTTTTTAACATTTGTTGTGCTCGGAGTGCAAAAACTGCTTTGGACAGCGTCACATGTGTTAAAGTATGTTTAGGTTTATATTAGAAATTCTTGTAAATTGATCCTTCCTTCCTCCTCGTAGCGCTGATATCCTCGTCCCCGTGGGCTTTCTAGGTTTACCGAAAGGGCAAAGCCTCTACATAAACACGCAGTTTCCTCTATCAGCGCGGGACATGATGACAGCCCGGTTTGAGAAGTTGATGCTTGAACACACATTCCCATTGCATATCTTTCATGTCAAACTTGTTAGTGTAAACTGTTGTTGCACCAACACTTCTGATAACATGTAGCTTGAATAACTTATCAAGACATTCTTATGAAGCGGTGTAATATTTTAATAGTAATATCCGATGTATGAGGAATGTGTAGTGTTGGGTGCATTCAACATTTTACTTAAAGGAGTAATTTGGTAGTTACCATGAGGTTTTCCGCGCATATTTCTCTGTCTCCCCAGAGAGGAAGAAGGGGGGGAGAAGAAATTGCTGTGAGGTTCAGACAGGCCCCATAACTTTGTTGCTTTATTATTCTTCTGACGGTTGTGTTGGAGGTGTTGAAATGTTGAACAGAACATGAGAGTCGATGGCCGCAGAGTTTCCCTCCGCTCGCTGTCCCTCCGCGTTGTGGATTTTTAAAGTCACACACGGCTGCGGTCGGATTGTTTAGACTGACACCTCGAACCATAACGTTTAGTCAAAGAGGGGAGGAAATGTGTGTATTTACGTGTGATAAATGCACTCCAAACACCAGCTCTTTCCACGAGTTGTCAGTTGATTATGTGGCCTGTCTCCTCGCTATCACTGGTTTTATTTGATTTTTAAGTGACATGCGGCGGTCGGAGAGTTTGAAGAGAGAATGTAAACCTCTTTATAGAAGATTATCACACATTATCACCTCGCTTGAGTGTTTAAAACAAGTCAAACTCTGTATCCAGATGTAGCTTCTGCTTCTGCAAAGAGTTTCCCAGGACCGCTATTCTCAACAATGTGTTTGATATGTTGTGTGTCGGCTTGCAGGAATGGCAGAACTCCATCCAGAAGAACGCGGGTCTCGCCTTCATCGAGTTGGTTAACGAAGGAAGGTACGTTACCGCCGTCTTCTCTCCTCGCAGTAGCACTTCGTCATTATCTCTCCAACCTCAACTCAGCTGCCACTTTCCAATTTCACCTTCCTTTGGTCACATCGAAGCCCCTCAGCACCCCGAGATCCCACAGGTGTTGGGGTGGCAGCGATCAATAGTCAGGGAGTGAGGAGGAACTTTGGAGAGTGAGGATGAAGGGGCTCCATTAAGTACCTGCTCATCTCGAAGTGATTTTGGGAGGAGACGACTGACGGAGGCGGTGCTGTGACAGTCATGTTTTATCCACCTTTAATCATCTATTCCATCCTCATCTATCTTTTGCTTCAGTCTTTATTAATTGATTTTCAATTAACCCAATTTATGATTATTATTATTAAAAATCTCGACTATCCTTTCATTCTTTTCCTTTTCTATATCTTTAAATCCAGCGGTCATAGTCGGCATCAGCTGGTAAAGGAACATCTTAAAAACTAATTAAAAGCTATTAACAGTTTCTTTTATGTGCGTGTGAATGCTGCGCACCATAAAAAGAGGCCAGTGGTTGTGTTATTGATAGCCGGGCCTGGACAGGGCCAGAGAGGCTACTGAGGCCCCGGCACCTCCGCTCCCCTGCTGCCCTGTGCTGAAACAGCAGGCTTAGGTTACAGTCATCCCCTCGCCCCTAAACCCCCACCCCCGTCCCCCTCACTCCTCCTCTCTGGCCCCTAGTCTGTTATTGTTCCACTTTGCACAGTCCTGACCTTTAGGGCTGCGGAGAGCTTTCTTTGACGTGCACACCCACAACATGCATGTTGCCCCAACGCTGATAAGAAGCGGGAGGGTTGTCGACTACACATGTAGCAACATGGAGCAGAGATCCTCCCTCTTGTCAGATGCATATCATTAACAGATCAATTAGCACCTGCACCCCACTTAAAGGATGCAACAGATTTGGTCTAAATTAGATTTTCTGCTTATTTTGCACGGCTCTTATTCAGGAATTTCAACATGGCTGATCCTCCTGCAGGTCACCGGATCCCCAGTGTCTGAGCAGATGTTTACAACGATCTTATGATATACTGAGCATCTTTTACGAGACTTGTTCCTTCATTTGAGTGAAGTAAATTAATAACAAATGAAAATCGTTAAACCCTTGTTTTGATATCAACCCCTTCTTTCCTCCCAGACTGCTGAGTCACACCATGAAGGACCACCTGGTTCGTGTGGCTAATGAAGCAGAATTTATCCTCAGCCGACAGAGGGCTGAAGACATCCACAAACATGCAGAGTTTGAGGTAAGGATGCTGCAGAGTGCTGGTGACCCAGGCTCAGACACACAAGCATGGGCCTAACATACCCTTTGATGTCATTTCTTCTTCTGCACGGCAACCGAATCATCCTTAGAAATGGAACATTACGACAGTCTATCAGAATTACTGTGAATTGTTATCATCTATTTCAGAGGTGCAGGATCACAGCCGTCTGTAGAAAATATTGGAACTACACGTTCAAAGTACAAGAAAGATGACAGAGCATCTACTGTTGCATTATTTTTAGTATGCATTGGAAATTTGATGGAGCGGATGAAGTGATTGGAAATAAAAATAGGATAACAGGACAATAAATAGGATTAAGGCCCGTCGCCACGGTGTGACGGCTTTGATAGAAGTGGTTAATATCTCGCTCTGTTATGCAGTGAAAACAAGAACAGTGAGATCTCAGAGGTCCAATGACTCCCTCGAACTAGTCCATCAAGTTACATCTGTCACCGCAGACTTGGAAGGATAAATGTTTACTTTTCAGACATAACTGTGCCGGTCGTGCACCCCCGTACACAAACACATGCATACATGCACATTGAAGTAGTTTTGAGGCTGGAGATCATGTTTGGCACAAATCCCTGACTAAACATTGTGTTAATTTATCCTTATGCCTCTTGGCCTAGCTGCCGGCTTGCTTGCCCCTTGAAACATAACTTCTCCCCTTCTCCGTCCTACCGGTTCTCAGCACAAACGCTGCCATTCACGTGCAGCCCCCCAGGCCAACTCCATCCTGACCCATGGGCATCCCTCGTTGCTCCCTTCCCAGTCCAACTCTCCCACAATCCCCACACTCTGTTTTCTTGATCTCATCAGAATCATTTCCTGCCCTGCTGAGATCCCGTCCATTATACTCCCGCTGGGGGTGTATTTTGCCAGTGACAGGAATATGGCATCCTCCCCTCTCCTCCCCTCTCCTTCCCTCCCTCCCTCCCTCACTCATTTCTCAGGAACCTGCCAGCATTAAAAGCTGCAGACAGACCTGAGAGGTGCCGGCCTGAAGGGCTGACTGTGTGTCAACCCACCACCTCCACCTCCACTCCCAGGCATCAGCCCCCACTTTGCAGTAAAATATAATGCTTTTAAAGGTTCAAGGAAGGGTCTCTCTTACATTTGGGTGAAGTAAAGTCCCTCAGGAGAGTTGAAAGTCAGACTGGCGGGGGCAGAAGCACACGCATAAAACTTTAGTACGGGATTGTTGGTCGACGATGATCCTGCTCTGCCTCGACTAGTTCCCTGTCCCTTCTCAGTATCTCCAACATTCATGATACCAGTTAGCTCTGATTGGACATTTTGGGTTTGTCGAGCAACCTCACACAAACAAAGCCCGGCTGTATTCAACGTGCTCGGTCAGACACCCCTCTGATCTCCAAACCTGTCCTGTTCCTCGAAAACTCATTTGTGTTTGGTCATATTTATTTTAGCTGCATCGTAGCTGACATACAAATAAGCCTTATAATCTCTAAATTCAAGGGGTTTTCAAGTGTGCTGTTGTTTGCGTGATCAGTTCTGTGCATGACAACAGAATATAAATCGATTGTGACGAGTGTTGGGTGAGACGGTGCCACTGAAAGTGAATCATGGACATGGTGTCAAGTAGTTCCCTCGCCCTCTTTGTCCGCCTTGCTGTCTACATCCGTACTTTATAATATATACAAGATAGATTCTTCTTTATCTGTACCACGAGACTGTGTGCTCAGTGCTCTTCAAGTACAATCCCATCTGCAGTCCAATGAAGCATCGCTATCAGCTACGAGAACGGAGGAAAATAAAGCCGACACACAGCTCTAACTTTTCATGGCGTTTCCCGTATGACATTAGGAAACGGATACCTCCCGTGTCTCGTCCCCCCAAAACCACACAAATTGAATTCTCCCTCCTAAATGCAGTTGCTCCTCAGTGACCTCGGAGAAGAAGTGAAGCCCTGATAAGTCTTGCTCTGATATTGCTGTATTGATTTTTTGCCTCCATACAAGCTCTGCTGGAGCCTGCTGGAGCCTGCTGGAGCCAACGGTTTCATTTTGCACCGCCACAATAAAAATAACAGGCCAATGAAACATCCCCCCTGAGGGCCGGGGGGGTGCTGCCTTTTTGAAATCATTTTCAGCTATGTCCCAGTTTTTAAAGGCCTCGTTTCTTTATTGTGTTTTGGCAACACTGCTGTTATGTGAGAAATAAACCGTAATAACTCATTTGGCTGCTATTGTGCTTCGATTGAAGGGAGGTGCGAGTCATTATCAATGATCCTCACACTTCTTTACATTGAACTGAGGCTTAGAACTTAAACAGCAGCAACAAACGCCAGCTAAGTCACAAAAATATGAATTATTATTCAACACGTTAAAGCTAATTTATGTTTGCTCCCTGTCAGGGTTCATATCCCCGAGACGGCACTGACGGAGGAGTCTTTTGATTTAGATACCGGCTTGCCTCAGAGACATAACATATGCTCTCTCGCTCTCTCGCTCTCTCTCTCTCTCTCACGTCTCTCCCTCTTTCTCACTCTCAGTGGCACTCTGCGGGACAGAATTGAGTTATCTTTGGCCCGGAGAGTAAGTTATTACAGTGGATGTAGGGTGAAACAGAGATGAAGATAACTAGGGGGGAAATCCAATTACCTTTTAGGGTTCTTTATCTAATAGGATCCTTAATGTGGAGGAAATCTCCAGATCAGATGCTGCTGCCCAACACAGCAAATGATAGACTCTGATGTCTTTCAGAGGAGCAGGAAGGAGATAGGAGGAAGGAGGAGAGAGAAATCGAACTCCCTCTTTTTATGGGGCTGTTCATTAGGGATGAAATGTGGCGGGCTCAGGGGCACAAGGGCAGATGAGAAGGTCCAGATAGCGAAGAGTGAGCGAGACCCAAGTCATTTCTGGGCTTTTGTACACTTCGCATCCGCTCATCGTTTTTGTTTTTTTAATAACCACTTGATTCATCCTCTGCTGTTAAATGAGGTAATTGAATTGACTGTCTGAGAGATCCAGAGAAAGTCAGACGATAGCCGCTAATTAGTGCTCGGCGTCTTTGTCTCCCTTCTGCTGAGCTTGTAAAACGATCCGATCCTCCTCCCCGCTGTTAATGACATTAACATTGAGCTGATGCTTGTTACGTTCTGTTATCATAGCGCCGGCTTCTAGAAACCTGAGCATCCCAGACTGAGCTGATGCACGCTGCAGCGGCTGGAGCTGGGTCAGCTCTGCGTTTCTTAAATATAACCAGCTGGCAGATCAGTTCACTGAGTCCACATAAACCTGTTCGAGAGAATTACCTTTATTGTTATAACGCAAGCAATCTGCTGAACAAAGGTCACTTAAACACACATATTACAGCACCAGAGGACCACAACTCCCGGAGGCTGTTTACACCACATCAGAGCCGGCGATCGGACTGATAGCTGCCACCGACTGTGGCTCGCTGTCATGCAGTTGTTGCAACTGTAAGGGCATTCAATTACAGGCTGTCAGGAGAATACGACAGAAAAAAACAAATTCTGTTCTTGTGATAGAAACCAGCATAAAGTTAGTTTTTTTGACGTACATTTAATATATCAGTGGGTAATTAAAATAGGTAATTTCTCTCTATATTCAACTATAGTATGTTTTCTGTTAATTATACCTATTAATTCTCTCTGCTTATGACTACTTGCGGTACTCCTGTGAAGTGTCCCTTCCTCCTGTCACCTCTTTATTTGGAAGTGATGCTGAAGGCGAACTGTCACAAGCATTAGAACCATTAAAACAACGGATATTAAAAACTACTTAATGACACTCGTGATCCGTTTCCTCGTACGTCTGGAGACAAAGACTCTTTCAAACTCGCGGAGTCTGACGTGGGAGTCAAACTTCTTGCATCCAAACCACAACCAAAATGATAGCATGTCTCCCCCTTGTAGACACAAGCTCTTCATCTTGTCTCTGATTCTTGTCCTTTCTTGGACTGTTAAGGGGCCGTTCATTCTGGATCTTTCATGTTTGTTATTTTAGTGAACATAAATTGATCGTGAAGCACTGATGAATGATTTAAAATACCACCTTAAAAGTGGTTCTGCATCTTCTATAGATATATAGATATTATCATATCCAACAGCCCTAGTGGTGAGACAGAAATAGTTCTGTTAATTCATACGACTTTATTGTCAAAGTAAATATACATAACATGTTGGCATGTTTTCGTATCGCTCCGTCCATCCTTGATGATGCTTATCTCTTTACTGTACATGGTGTACAGCCGATAGAAGGAGCAGGCTACAGACGACTGTTTGGGAACAGCTGTCTCCGTCCGACTGTCTTGTCAGCATAATGAAGTCCCCAGGCACCTCCTCTGCAGCTCCCATCATTGTGCATGTGTGACCAGCTAACCCCGAGATGTGACTTTCCTCCAGCTCCACAGTCTCTTTAGTCAACTGAAACATGTTCGCTTGATTTGTTTTTTTAAATTTTTTTTAAATGGAGCAAAGTGGCGTCTGATCTGCTTTGTGAGTTTCACACTTTTATTAAATCTCGTCTGTGTCGGTGAAAACATGTTTTCAACCCGGTGCCGCAGCCCCGCCGTCATCACTGCAGACAACAGGCAATCTACAGGGTGTGTATTTTTCATCTGGTCACATCCCTCCTTCATTTGACTATTTTTCTCCTCCACGCGACAGCTTAACACCTATGATTTTTCTTGTGGCACGACCTTGACGCTATGCCGGAGCCGGACGGCAGCAACGTAGACGGATGTGGCAAGAGGAGGGTTTTTTCGCAGAGACGAGAGGTTTCTTGGGGTAGAAGAGATGGAAGAGCCTGCCAGCCGAGCACGGTGACCAGTCCATTAGAGATCAGCCGCAGACAGTGTGAGGGGGGCGAGCAGTGGGAGGAGGAGGAGAGAGATAGTTTGATAAGTGTTGCGCCTGCGTTAACCTTGATGGCCACTTGCAATGGGCCGATGCTACCCTCGGGTATCTGTTACAACTGGATTAGATTATTTTTTTTCCCTCCCGCTCCGAGCGAGGGAAGAAAAAAAAATCAATACTTTGGAGCACAGCATGACAGGGGCATCATTTCAGAATTGAAGTGGCTGTCAGCCATTGTCATTTGGTGACTTTTGTTCGCCATTGTACTTTTAGAACCTCATTTTTCTCCCCCTCCTCTTCCTTTCACCCTGTTTCTGTTTCTTCTCCCGGCCCATTGTCTGAATTCCCCCGGTGACATTTTATGTTGCAATTCGAAAAACTCGAGGGCAAGAGATCAAGTGCAAGAGAATCTCTTTGAAACCAATTGGTGAACTGGTTCAGCATCTACTTTTGTTTTTGCGACCCCCATCCTCCCTTCTCATTTCATCTCCTCGTCTCTCCGGACCTCCGTTGCGTTCGAGGAGGAATTTATTTTGTAGTATATTTTTGCATTCTGTGCTACAAGACAAGGACGAGCGTGATTCCTCGCCGTCCTCTGGACAGTCTCGCTGCCCGTTTGTAAATGAAACCCTCTGGGAGTGCTTGTCAACGGGTGTGAGAAATTGGAGATTCGCGCAGAGCGATAGCCCAGTCTTGGCGAGCGTGTAGCCCCGATGTGCCACCAATGTCAAGAAATTGCAAATCAAGTGCTTTAATAACATCTCTGCTGGTTTTGTTTCATCCTCCTGTTCTCCGACGGAACCTTGAGACCCTGTTTTTGGCAGTCGGCGTGTTGACTGGGGTAATGCAACACCGCCGGACCTTTCTCTGTCACTCTAATTGATAAACATAGGGCTGATATCTTGTAATGAGCCTCTATTCTTCGGCCTATTATACTGGTTAACCCTCTGAACCCTCACAGCGAGCGGAGCAGGGGGAGCCAAGGCATCATCTGACAACAACTACAGCATTTAGATATGGCTGACACTGTTACCGCGACTGTGAAACTCCTCTCGTTGTCTCTGCTACTTATTATATGCAGACTCATGATGACAAATGCATCAGCAAGTGGCTGTGATAACCACAGCTACAGAAAGCTGACGAGCGTGTTGTGCTCTGGTTTGAAATCGCTCAGTAATGTGATTAAAACGCTTGCGTTCCAACGCTTTGTCTCTTTTCTGCCATTATGGGATTTTTAGAGACGATTACTGTTCTTTCCACTTCCCGGTCCCCTTCCCAAGCAGCCCCTCCCCTCCTCAACCTCCAACGCACATCCATAGTTATTTATTTGAATGTTGAATGGATTGCGGGCGACACGACTCAGTGTAATTGACTCGATTAATGCCAGCCATTATCCTTTCGTCTTCCCCGAGCTGTCTCCTCACCCATGCCTGGCCCGACCCTGTCAGCCGGGCCATGTAATGGAAGGTGCTGCCCATGATTACAGTGTCGCAAGTCATAACAGTCTCGCCGCCAGCGAGCTGTGCCCCGGCGGTTGTCTGGACGTGGAGCTAGCAAAGCTCGCGCCGCGTCCCCGGTCCTCGGCCACATTTGGGGAATCTAAGTGTTTAAGCATTATGGTTGTTTTCCTGTCAAAACATGAACAATGACGACATCAGTCACCCTAAAACATGTTTCTAATCCCAACACATACATTTAATTTACTTCTTATGTGTCCTCAACATTCCTTAACAGATTGAAAGGATGGGTTGGGAGGAGGAGGAGGCAGGGTTGTGCCAAGGAGGAAGATTGACTTATTTAGTTCAACCTTCATACAAACATAATAAGTCTTTCATGATATTCTTTGACTTCACATCAATGGAATGACCCTCGGAATTAACAGTGACTCGCCTTTTCCACTTATTAGCAAAGCTAATTTTGGGTTTTACGACTTATGTGTCCAGCTTTTATTATTTTAGGGTGTGTGGATTTGCCCTTTTCTCTCGTAGTCCACCTTGGCGTTGGATATGAGGGGAGCCCATTACGGCATGAAGGGTCTGGGTGTTTGGGCAGGCTCAACACACAGGTGATGAAGTGTTTGTTTATGGTTATGAGTTTGAACCCGGCACTTTTGATTAGTCCCGCAGACTTTACATGTCTCACACAGGGGCGCTCTTTATAGACTGGCTGCTTTAGGAATTATTTAAAGGTCTTTTAAAGCCACAAAAACCTATTGTGTATTGTTTTCACTAGTAATTTAACCTCAAGCGTAGCAAGAATAAATTTGCACACTTTCCTCCGAGTCCTTCCCCTTGGTCCGACTCTCGTCCAAATCCCCATTCCTGCTTGCTTCTACCTCCTCTGATCAAGATTAATGGATAGGCGAGTCACACACACCAAAGCAAAGTGTGCTCTGGTTTAAAATGTGAAACATTTACCCCGGGATCCCTTTTCCATGCCGCTTTTTATTTTGCTGTTTCACTTCCTGGAAGGTCAAGGCCCTCTCTAATGGCACACAAAGAGACATAGATTGATAATTAAGGCCCAGCAGCCTGCAGAAAAGCCTCTCTAATGTGATTTATACCTATAGATTTTCCGTCAGATATGAAATGTTGTCGTCCAAATTGAAGAGGACGACCCCATTACAAAGTGCTTTACTGGTAACTTTTGGAGAGCAGGTTGCATTTTGACCAGCCGTGCTCGCTGTAGGACTGCAGCGCTAACGGTGCAGCTTAGTTTGATACTGATACCGCCTTAAAAACA
The DNA here is from genome assembly GCA_901007825.1 of Macroramphosus scolopax. NCBI lineage: Eukaryota > Metazoa > Chordata > Actinopteri > Syngnathiformes > Centriscidae > Macroramphosus > Macroramphosus scolopax. The sequence continues at coordinate 66,403 of CAAKHC010003980.1, read as the reverse complement.
AATGTTCATCATTAATAGTGCGTCTGTAGCTTTTCTCAGAGCATGCAGAGGGAAACATAAAAGCACCAATGCAATTATCTATAAGAATCACCAACCATTTTTAGAGTGTGACAAGGTTTGCAATTGAAAATTGGTTCTGACGCCGAAAAGACTAAAAAACACTGTTTCAAATTATTTTCCGAAGGTGTTTCTGCTTTTACAATCTCTGCAGAGTTCAAAGGCTCATTTCTGATAACGAATTCCGACAGAGAAAAATGTCCTCCCGCGTGCATTGTGGGTATCGTGTGATTTTGGTGCGCTGGAGGGCATTAGCAAATATGTGTCCACTGTTATTAATCACCATGACATAAGGACAGAAATGACCCTTTGCTTTCCATTCGCCTCGACTCCGAGTGGAGTTTCCACATGTGAAAACAGTGTTGTGTCAGTGTTTGCATTGTTCCTTCTTGTCTGCGCCTTTTTTTTTACCTGCGAGAAATTAACCCGGCTTATAATTCATATTCTATATAAGTCAGGCTCTTGACACATGTTTTCATGTAATGTACACACACCTGCAGAATTGTTTTTTTCTCTCTACTTTCCAGTCGAACTGCGCTCAGTACGCAGCAGAGAAGCGGGATGAGGAGAAAATGTGTGACCACCTGATCCGTGCAGCCAAGTACCGCGACCATGTGACGGCCACCCAGCTCGTCCAGAAGATAGTCAACATTCTGACGGACAAACACGGAGCCTGGGGGAACTCATCAGCAAGGTAAAACACAACATACTTGCAGTATCCATTATTCTTCTTTCAGGGACGGTGATTCATGTAGAATTTACTGTAAGAAACATGGAAGAAGTGAATGTAAAGATGGAAACTGAAGTTTTCTTAGCAGTCCAACTGCCTTGTGTGCATGCACATGCATTCACCCTGCATGTTTACCCCTTCCTCTGTATGTTGCAGTTTGCCTTTTGTTCCCTATGTTCCTAACAGACAATAAGCGAAGGTGTTTTACAGGTGACGCTTTGCGTACAAATGTGTTTAATTACGAGGAGGCGCCCGTTTTGTTTTTTCTCATCTCTTTCTGTGTCATTTTCCTCAGCCTCGAAATTTATTCCAACCACTATAATGGTTTTAATCACATCATAATCTGTGTCATCCCCCAATACTCATGACTTTGATTCAATTAGAATTGCAAAGGTGGAAATGTCAGCTGTGCTCTGAATGATGCATCGACTCTAGAGGGAGAGAGAGAGAGAGATGAAAGCCGTTCAAACAGCTCCGCACCCATTAGGAACAGAAGGAACCTTATCCTTTGTGTTTTCTGTCGCCAAATAGGCAGCAGAATCCAATGCAGCTATTCCCTAATGATGGCTGTTTGTGCAGGTAGTGTGTAATGGTGGGCTGGAGAGACGGCCGCTGGCTCACGCTTGTTAGGCTCAGCCGACTCTCCAGAGACTCGTCTGGCAAGGGTTAGTTTGCTGTTGGATCAGGAGTCTATATCTGGCTGCTTTTGTTTTCCTTTGGTGTATTATTTGTCATATTTCTTCCACCTTGATTCAATCTCCCTCCCTCTTGTTCCTCCATCTCTTCCTTTGTATGCGGCTCCATGTGCGCTCACACACGGCTGTGCTATTTACTATGGAGATTGTCTTTTACAGGCTCAGGCCAGAAAAGTCTCCCATTACCGGCCCTTTATGCCGTTGTGCTATTGATGGTTTTCCTAATGGCTGCCGATGGGCGCAGGGAGCCGTTGGCACTGGGCCTTGGAGTGCAGCGCTCTTTTAATAAATCACAATCAGCCCTGTGCCATTACATCAATATTTTTGGTCAATTACTGTGAAGGTCAGGTGGTGCCGCTTCGCACAGAGCCTGAGGTATGCGGGCATAGGAGAAACATCTGGTGCGGCGAAACCCCTCGAATAAGAACGAGTAAGAGAAGAAGGTGGACACAGGAAACAAACTCACAAGCACACCTGCAAACCTGCAGGCAACCTAATGGAGGAGATGTTCTCTCCCCCCTCGTCCACACAAAGCGTGCGGTGCGGCAACATCCCACAACCTTTTTTCCAGCTGTGAGAATTAAATCCAGGAAGACAATACGCGGCTATGATTACGACCTTTTGTTGCCTGGGTGTAAAATCCGCGCCTTCCCTGCTCACACGCCATAAAAACCTATTCCCCAAAGTTTCCATTCAATAAAGAGCCTGAAAATGAAAATATTATTTTCTCACAAGCTGATGGGAATTGTTGTTTCCTCACAGCAGGCATCTAATATCTTCTGACACGGTGTGACCCGCCTGAATGCAATTTGTGTCTTAATATCGAGCTTACAGCAGCCCTGGCCTCTGGAGGAAAGAGGTGTTAGGTGATTTTCTCTTTTCCGTTCCCCTGCTTTGCCTTCTCGTCTGTCTGCGGTTCTTTTCTTTCTGTCAGAACATACAATCTTATTTCTCCCTCCCTCTCCCCCCCTTTAGCTCTTTCATGTTCCACCGTCTACTTCGGTTGTATCACGGAGTGTCCAGGGAGGACTCCTTCCTCCAGACAAAGGCGGTATCTATTGTTTCCGTGCCCTTGTCTGTCATCTAGTGTCAGGACGTAGACGGATCCACAGCCAGACAGATAGGTCGACTACCTGTTCATCCTCGCGGTTCCGTCCCATTGCCTGGAGACACAGGTGTGCAACATGCCAGCCGGCTGTCTTCTTAAGATGGGAAAAAAGTAAATGAACAACAAGCAACATGGCCACAAATGAAACAACTGGCAGATGTCATTTATTTTTTTCTCCTCACCACATCTCCAGTTTTTTTTTTTTTATTTTCTATTATTTGAGCTCGGGTCCACTGAGCACCCATGCCATGTTATTTTGGGTCAGGAATCATCCTTCATGTATATGACACAGGAGTCAACGGAAACAGAGATGAGGGCAGATGATGGAGAACGCCAACTCACGGTCTCCAGGGACACACTGTACTCTCCCCCCCCCCTCTCTTACCTGCTCTTTATTGCATTCTAATAGGCTGACTAATGTACCATGGAAATTCACTCTGGGTGCAGGCGAGGGAAAGAAAGGTGGCTGCAGCTGGAAAGTCGTGTGCTGCAGGAACCGTGTGCACACCTTTTTTTCCTCCAGAGTTGTTGACAATATACCGATGTAGCAAGTCAGTTTGAGGCAACATTATTCAGGATCGGTACACTCCCTTCTATTTGCTGCTCTTCGACTTTTAAGGCTGCATCAGCATCCTGTTTATTCCAACGATCCACACCTAGAGCTAGTCCCCCCCCCAAAAAAAAAAAAAAAAACCCACACACCTCGAGCAACAACTCCTCTCCGTCTGCTCCTCCGCCCTCGTACACGCAGCTCATTTTCTGCAGCACCACTGCTCTAATGGACGCCCTCAGGCTAGAAGGCTTCCCTGCCAAAGGGACATCCATCTTTTGACATGTCACACTCCCTCCCCACAAAAAATCTTTGTGATGTGCACTCCAATTTTTCCTCAGTAAATCAAATCTTCCTGCCTTCAGAAAGACGAATGCTTTAGGGTCGCGGGTGTTATAGAGAAAATCAATACCAGCGAAATTTAAACAGTATGCCCCCGTATTGATCGGCCTTGTGAGATCGAAAACAGACAGCTCTGTAACTGTTCCGCTAGACAGTTAGCTGACCTGTAATGGACAAACTATTGATATTGGCGTTACTATTTTATCTCGTACTATGTCATTTCGCCAGCACACTTTTGAGGAAAAGAGGCCAAAGATGAACATTAACAGAAAAGGAGTTTTCCAACTCGTCCACAAAGACGATGCATATGAAATGAAAACAAAACATAGAGGATGATTCCAGCACACCCTTTCTAATTAACATTAGTTTAATTGGTTTTTGAAATCATATATGAAGATGATAATCGAAGCACTGCTATATTAGAGGCACAGCATTTCATGTGCAGTAAAGAGTTAAAACCTCTGCAGCTCATTAAGGCTGCAACTGAGAATCATTTCAGTCATCAGTCACAATTATTATTATTTTTTTTACAATAACTAATCTATCATAGTGTACAACATATGAGAAGTTTGTCATAAAGTACCCATTGCATCGTCAACTGTACAACTAATTAGTAGTAGTACACCCTGAATATTTTTTATCTGATGGATGATTGCAGGGAACTAACTGAGCGGCTCCTCCGTCAAATGACTGAGAAGTCCAAAGCTGATTGACTAATCCATTAATTACTAATTGCGAGACTAATAGTCGGTAGTGTCACCGGGTCTTGTTGGCTTCCTACCTCTCGTTGAGCTTCCTCCTGAGATCCCCTTCGAAGTCGTCCGTTAGCTGCACTCTCAACATACCACAGTTATTCTTACCACAGTGTTCATGTTCGCAGAGTACTTTTTTTTATTTTTTTCAAACTAATGAGAGGACGAGAGGCTGCGGCAGCCAGATTAATCTCTACTTGAATGCTTTCATTCCAGACCTAAATCACAATTATGATACATAATACTGAATGTAATGCATGTGTTAAGGCCGAGGTCTGCACAGTGTCTGCGTTGCCTCGCGTGCATGTTTTACAGACCCACCACTGATGGTACTGTGCATGCAGAGCTGAAAAAGGAAATGGGACTCCGGCACGTCAGTGGAGATTATAACCATAGGAAACAAGAACATAACTGTTTAGAGTACACTGACTCTCGGAAATGCATGACATGAGAGGGGCAGGAAGACGGAGGAGAGGGAGATGGATGGCGCAGAGGATGAGAGGGAAAGACTTTTAACTGAAGCATCAAAAGTTGAGATGGAGACTTTTTCTTTTTTTTCCAACATCCTTTCCTCTAGCTGCAGTATATACCAAGAAAGGTTGAGGCTTTGTGTTGTTAGCTGGTCAGAAAACTCTTCAGCTGCTTTTTCAAATCCGATTTTTTTTAGAGCTCAAAATTCAAAGCTTATAAAACAAAGGAAAACCTTTATCACGGCAGGGAATCATTTCCTTTTACAACCCAGCCTGTGAGTCATAGTTTAAATTAGGTTATTCTAATGCTCATTAAACTTGCAACAGTAAAGTCTTGGTTGACTGAACTGGATCCACGTAAGATGTCATGAAGCATGACTGCAGAAACTTCAAAGAGTCTTCAAAATCTGTATTTTTTTTAATTTTGGTAGAGAAAGTCTTTCAGTATATTAACTGCCCCTTCTTATTGTATTAATCTTATCCTTCTCTTCTTCGATCATTTTAAGCTCTTCACTCCATCATTTCTTGTCATTCATTATAATTATTGATTCTCTGGGTATATTGGAGGAAATGTTCAAATCAGCCATGTGTTTTCTTCACGTTCATTAGTTAATAGAATTGATAACGAGTCTAAACTGAGTTGTCTGTCTTAGTGTTGCCATGGTTACAGGTTGGATTTAGAATGGTGGATTTAAACCTGAGGTGAATTCTGAAGCACATGATTTTAACACACATCTGGCCAATCAGAAAGAAGCATGTTATTGGTAATGTAAAGAAGATGATCACTAAGATGAGCGGTCTAGCTACTGGCCTACATTTTTAACTTGTACTCGCCTTCGGTTTTACTTCTAAATACTTGGAGCCCAAACACAAACACAGTGAATGTACTGAGCAGTAGCAGCTGTACTGGTCTGCAGCTCCCATCTCATCCGAGGCAGAGACAGTTGTTTCCTTTAGTCCAGGTCCCCGACTACTTCAAAACCAATTAGCTCGGGCCTTGAGTTGTGGTCATCCATCTGCCTTGATACAGCCATAAACATATAGCATAAACATACTGCACGAAGAAATGCAAGCCTGCCTTCCGTTACGTTCATCTTTTGTAAACCAGATTCTCGGGATCACGCAGGAATCCAAAACCAAAGCCCTCCAACGGTTTTAATGTGAAAAGCTCCACCTCATTAATCATGCGCAGTGACATGTGTCTGGGACAGAGGAGTTGTGACGGCGACAAAAAGGATGTTCCTTCGATCTCTGGGGGAGAACGTTCAAGTCGGACAGACGTGGATTCCATCAGTTACATAAAATAACGTGCCACGAGGGCCCTACCGTGCAGTCTGGCTCATGGACATGAATTAGAATATAGTCTTAATGCTAACATTTACCCCGACTGTATATACAGTACAGTGGCTGGGGCTGTAAGGAATAGTAACAAAGTGTCACGGCTGGAGATATTAACAGCTGATGATGTCCATATGTTAGCACGGTTAAGTGTTTCATTGCAGGCGAGGACTCCCAAAAAAAATGACTCTTAGTGAATCATTTAAAAGGTTGAACTGGTGGTTTCAATCATGATCAGGGAAGTTATTAAAGGTTTTTAATTATAATGTATAGATTCAGTTTAACTTACATTAGAATGGTGTTTTTTTTTTCCGGCAGGATGCGTGTTTAAGTTCCCTCCCTCCATACTACATGTCATGTTACATAAGAGTTGATTTGAACTGATATTAAAATTGTTAGTGTCTATTTAAACATGGATCTTTTAGCGATACATGATATTAATCCTAGAAATGTTCATATTTAGTTTTTTTCAGTAAATCTACTGAACTGTGCACTTGTACTTCCACTGCTCGTAGCTGCAGATGGTATCTATCTTCTACTATTAGATTTCATTTAATTTATATACTTCTACATCATAAGAGAACTAATCTCTGTACAGGTCTAGACGACGCTTTTTTATAAATGTGCAGAAGAAAATTTGATCCAATTTGTAACAAAAAAAACTCTGAGCAGAACCACATTAAGGGTGGGTGGCCATCTGCCTCGAGCGGTTGTGTTGTTTTGCCAGTTTAATAGTTACACATCAATACAAATACCACAGCGTAATATAATAGCACTGCAATAAATCCTCCCTGCATGAGGATTGTACTTAGTTTTGGAGGTTGTACATTGCGGTTATACTGAGAGAGGTGTTCCTAATATTTCGTCCATTCAGGTGCAGATCAATAGCACAGATTTCCGTCTCCAGAAAACATCAACACCTCTTCAACAGATCCAATGAAACCTGAACATTAAACTTCTCATCCAGGGAGGATTTATTGCAGTTCATATAGGTTTTATCTAGGTGTTCCTAATAAATTGGCATGTGAGTGTCTGTACGCAGTGATCGGTTGCTGTAGGTATCAATGAGGCACGGGTCGACACGACAAAAGGGTTTTCAGTTTAAACAATGCAGCCTAATACTTCCACGTCATCCGTTTCTTGCAGCTCAGAAATGTAAAGGAATCCTTGCGAAGAATGAAAGAAGGCGTCCGACGTCCCCGGAAAGACCAATTACAGCACTGTGCCTCGCTGCTCACGGCTCCGTGCGACTCTGTAGCAACTCCCAGATTTATGAGTTTCATATACCCTTAAGAAAGTATATAGCCTTGGTGGACCAAGGTCATGATAAAAGGATGCTGATCAATATCTGAATGAAAAGCCATTTGGGAAGTTTTTAGGGCTTTTTTTCCCCTCTCTCCTCTTTTCTCCGTGGTTGCAATATCTGCAGAGTATCGATTGTCAGGGGCCAGTAGTTAGTCAAAGGCTATCTCCTTTGACTAACCCCTTTGCAGCGTGTCAACCCCCCCTCTCTTCCTCTTGATAGATTGGTATGCTTCCAGCCACTATAATTACACCATGGGACCAGCGGGTCATTCATTTTGCTACTTTCACCATTTGCCCCAAAAAGAAAAAAAAGCCTTTATCTTTAGAATCCAGCACTTCCTTGTGCAACTAAAGCAGGAAAGAGACACATAAAATACTGTTGTCCCCAGTCCAGGGTGGAAGAGTGAGGATCATCTTTAACTCGTAGATCTTCGGCTCGCATGCTCGCTGTAGATTTACTCCGCACCTCCATCCTGTGTTTTGAGTTCAAGTTCAGCACCAGCAACAGAAGAACACGAGTAAGGGATTTCAACATATAAGCTCTGTGATTTAAACCGTAGATACAGACACTGATAAATCAATTTAATCATATTCTATCTAATATATTTATCCATATAATGGTAATGGGAATGTCTTACATTTTAGACAGCCTCGCTAGATGAGAAGTCTGCAGGTTGAAACGTTCACAATTCACAAGGCTTTTACAAAACAGGGAATAAAAGTCAATTTTATTAATTAGCCCAAAAATCACAAGTTGAGATGCTTCAGGGGGCAGAAGTAAGACAAACATGTTGCACAACGTACGGAAAAAAAAAGGATTAAACAAAAATGCATGTTCCGATTTTTCTTTTCAACTCTCAGTAGTTCAGACTGGAGTTTTATATTCATATATACATATAAAAGTAAAGTAACACTAAAGGTGACGTATCACTCAATGCACCAGCAAGGTCCGATAAGTTTCATACATTACATACATTTAGGTTTGTTTTTCTAAAGTTGAACATTATTAGTTTAAAAACGTTTTTTTTTTGTTATTAACTTTTATTTTGAAGCTCCTTGCCTGCTTTTGGCATCCGAGACAGAAACCCCCCCCTTCGACTCGTGTCGGGCGACCTTGAGCCCCTCCACTGTGTTTTTCTTTTTTAGGGTGTGCTGGTACCGCGAGTGTGTGTTCAGATCTGTCATACCTTTCAAGATCATCTTTGAAAGCTAGAGGTCAGAAGATTATTACAATGGGCCAGTAATGGCGGAATTATGCAACTCCGGTCCAGTGGACGCCCTCATTACCTCGCTGTGGTGGTGATAAATGGCCATAAATGCATGTTGTCAAAAGCGCAGGAAAAATGTGACTCTTCATCAAAAATACAGATGGTACCACTTCAGCGCTGAAGCAGGGGAAGTCTGGACGGACTATTTATGTTTGTGATCATGGGATCATTTTCACAACACATTGAGGAATATTCCTTTATTTGATTGGGACATGTTTTGTTAAACAGCCCCGTCTTCGTCAATCTTCACCACCTTACCAAGCACAATGCTTTTTATTTATCACCCTTGAAATCTGATATCATCACAGTGTGATTGTCTTGCCTTTTCTTTTTTTTTTTTGTTGGTGAATTTATACTGAGTGTAATTGGTGCTAATTGTAAGCTGCACATTAAGCGGGTGGTAATTAGAGCCCCATTTGCATTATTTCATTCGGCTGCACTGCATTGTGGGGGAGTCTGAAGCCTTTTGCCTCCCACCCATGGGAGTACTTTGATCCTCACAAGCTGGTGGTGTTACAGAGAGGCAGTATCACTCCCTCTTTTCTTTTTGCAGAGCGCTTTTGGAAAGCTCTTGGATAAATTGGAGTTAATTGGGAGGAGTGGTAGGTGCATGTGCTGTCTCGGTAATGACGGCGAGCGCACTCTTGTGTGTTCAAAGTAAAATCAACGAAAAAGGGAGACGGCAAGATTTTTTGGTTCTTCTTTCCCTCTAATGATCAGATATGTTTTCATACATTTTTCATGATGTCGTGCTATTTAGATTTATAGTAACCACGTTCAAATTAAATGACCTGATCCTGAGATTAATAATAAGGATGGGCAAAATAACATGTGTAATTTAGGGGATTAAAATGTTGCAGGGTCTGTGACCCCAACATTACCTCGGGTAAACAACATTAGCCGAGGTGAATTAACATACACACATGTAGATGGTCTCCTGTAACACCTCATTGGAGTGGGAAGGATAAGCATTAATGCACATGTAGAAAATCACTTTGGCAAGACTTAATCATGCCAAACGATTTCAGTGGGAAGGTATTTGCTCCTGTTTCATTTTTTAATTTCAGTCTGGAGATACCACTGAGGCGATCACTGCCACTGCTTGACAAAGAGCCGGTGCTCAAGCAACCAGTCCTCAACATGACAAATCCTCAATCTATTCCCGCTCTCCCGTTTCTCTTAAACACATGGTTTATGCAAATCAAAGCAAAATGATCCGGCGGAGAGCGGCAATATTTGAGCAATTTGAGGGCTGCCAATAGGAACGGGCATTAATATAAAATAAGCAAGGGGAGAAATCTCTTCTGCATATGCCGGTCTCATTGACTGTACCCAAATTAATTTAGCCGAAAGGTTATGAATGACTGTTTGTGCCAAAGTGCAGCCGCCTGTGGTGATATATGAAAGCATATTCACTCTGCGTTCCCGGCTCGCTGTGTTAAAGGTCATCTGATGTCATTTACATAACATGCAATGCTTTGAAAATAAAACCCTCGAGAAACATTTATATTTTCCGTCCCCATTCACTCACACAGGGGAGATTCTAGCTTTAATTAAGTAGTAATGACATTTTTTTTAATAACATTTGGTGTGATGCATCTGCCTCTTTACCTTCATGGCTGTTGTGTCTTTTATTGATGTCATTCATTAATTGTAAAAAAAAAAGAACTGTGCTATTGAATTTGCAGTATTCTGAAACTTTATACTTAAAGTTGATGATCATACTTATCATACCACTTTTCCCTATAATAATTAAAATAGAAGACTTAGAAGTAGATTTAGGTTTATCTTTATGATTTCGGCCTCCGAAGTGAGAGCACTCGCCTCTCCCGCCATCCGCCAACGTCCTGCGGATGATTGAAAGCAAGCTTTATTTTAGTTTGTATCTTTTAGTGTATGAGTCCCGTTCAATTTACGTTTATCCAACGTCAGCAGCACTGCAGGGAACCCAGACAGACAGTTGAGCAGCAACAGAGGGAGCAGATGTGCTGCCAGATCTCCGAGACCGTCTTGCACGGACAGAAAGACGCCTCGGACAAAGATACTCTCCTCCGTCTTTGTTTGTCTGAAAAAACGCCATGTTAGTGTCGGAATGTTCAGAAGATATGTGGCTCGTGTCCAATATTTACTTCAGTGACTACGGGGCGAAGGAATCGGTCATGATCTGTGATCATGTTCACTTCTCAAATCAACCGGACTCGACTCCGGAGCAGTGACGACACCCATGTGACAGTAACAGGAAAAGACGCCCCGTTTGTGAACCCTCTGGTATCATTTTTAAATCAATAAAATGCTTTATTGCATTGTAGTATTGCAACTTATTTGCAACACTTTCTTCGCTCAGATTCTTCAGTCAGCAGCTCTGGCGTCTGAGCATTCCTCCAAATAGATGGCCTCTTGTTTGCTATTAGGGTAAACTGCACACAACTGCAGATATTCACACTCAACACCCCCTCCCGTCGCTACTCCTCTGGAAGCTCTGCCCCAAACTTCATGGACGTGCATCGCCATGGCAACAACACTAACAACTTGACCCTATGACCTGTGACATTATTACTTATTCACCATTAACAGTAACTTATAAGTTCTTATTTAGGGCAGTAAAGAATATAACTTGGCAGCCATGTTTATATCTCTGACATCATTTAGATTTTCTTCCTACTGTGGTGTGATTCATCATCGTTGCGACATGTTATTAGACAAGTCGCAGCAAAACTATGACGGCACCTTATGAATTCAAAACAATCAAACGGCAAAAAAAATGAGTTGTACTCAAGATGTGTGCAGATAGACGTCAGCTAATACGGCGAACCAGGATGGCATGTGGGCATATTGAATCGTAGAGTTGAAATATGTAATCGTTTAGTCTGTGATTCTGCTCCTCTGTCTGTGTGTGCGTGTGTGTGCAAAGTCTGTCAACGACAGTTATATAAAGTCTGTCTCCTGTCTTCTTACCTTCATCAGACGTCCTGTCCGCGCGGTGCAGTTAGCACCCTGCTATCTCCACGCTATCATCGAGAACGCTGCGGTTCAGCCACGTCTCAGGCAGAACCAACATGTAGCAGTTCTTTGTGTTCCGCTGCGGTCTTTGCCCGTCCATCTTTTTGGAAAGAGATCAAACGCTTACGAGAGGAAGGATGATCTTGAGTGGTAATCTACGTGGCGTAGTCTTTAGCTTAGCTTGTTGTCCCGCTCACTCCCACCCCCCTCCTGAGTCTGCTTCCACTCTCCGTCACCGCCTCATACGGAGATAATAATCCATATTCATCCTGTTGATCTGATGATGTCCTCGCTTGTCTCTGCTTGCATGTAGTGATGATTCTTAGGGGGGGTCGTGGTTGTTGTGTGTATTAACTACGGCTCATGTTTTCACTCCTGATCCTCAGGAGTAACGTTACACAGACAAATACGTGTTATTCCAAGTGAAAGAATGGGAGATCTGTCGTAGCAAGGGAAATCTCTTTATACCAAGTTGACAAGGTTACATCTCAGACGTTCCTTTAGTGTTATAACGTAAGAGGACGTGGACGAGGGCAGTGCACAAGCCGGCACGGTCCCTGAAATTTAGATTCCTGATTTGGATATAAATGCTGTCGTTTTACAATGGCTGACTTCAGCTTTACAGGTCGATCTGAACAAGCGAGTCCTTCACATCTAAAAGTCCAGACCAATAGAGAGTCCTCACTGTAAGAAACAAGGAAATGCTAACTTCCTTAGCATTAGCTACTTGGATGACTGATCTGCTTTAATGTAAATAGAGAATTTAGTAACGCAATCCAAACTCTACAGACAACCAGTCAAAAATTTCTTTGCAGAGTGTTTATTAAATCAGATAGTTTACTGTCTTGCTGACACGCTTCAGGGCCACATAAAAGGAGGTTGCCCCTTATTCCTCCCCTCTGATGGTAAACGTGTTCAACTGTACGACTGGCGAGTCCTGAAAAGCATCCAAGAGATTTAGAAAGAGAAAAAAAAGTTAATTACTATTTACTACCTCACATAAAAATCTTCCGGGTCCTGTTTCTCCGGTAGCCAATGTGGTCTGCATTAGAAAGACTCAACAAATCTTCCTCAGCACACTCAAACGTAAAGCAACGGTTTGCATTGAGGCGCTGAATATTTAAGTATTGCTAAGATCCCTCGCCCTGACTCTCTCTCTGTGTGTCTCTCCCCCAATATTCGCCTTCAGACACTCTTCAGGCTTAACGAGCCGGCCTTCCAGACATCTTTTATGACACAACTAATTACTAATTACACAAGTGGTTGCCGAGATCCGCAGCACAACTCTGACCCTTTTGTTATTTTAATTGTTGTTATTTTGAAGGATGGTGCTTCAATAAATTCTGCCAAGGATGCCCGAGGAGGACGAATGAGCTCTGAATAATTTATCATCTTTGTGGAAACACGCTCCGTGTGCGGTGTGGGGGGGGGTGTGCACGGCGCTGCTCATCTCCATTCTAGTTACGTCGGTCGCTCTCATCGGGGATTGATGACGAGGTATCTTTCATCTTGCGTCCACCTCTTCTAGCGCCATATCATTAGGGGGGTTTCATTGTCGCCTGTTCATGGTGCGCTGGATGAATATGACTGGCAGAGGTTGTCCCCCCCCCTTACCATGACTAATTACTCCAGCCGATGGTTCCCCTCCTGATGGATTAATGTGTATTGTGTGACCCCCCCCTCTTCCTTCCATGGGGATGAGAGACGTCCTGATTCAGAGATGAGCGCCATGCACAACCTTAATAATTATTTTCATACATGAATACCAGCGCAGGCAGGATGATGAAGTGGCCATTTGCGTTCTGAGACTATCACACGCAAACACGGAGCGGCGTCTTTGTCACTGGTGAGAAATCTGGTCCTGCACAGACTCGTGTCCCTTGTGTCTTCATGTGTGTGTGCAGAATGCAAACACACACACACCACGCGGGCGCTTCACAGTTTGAAATCGCTTTACTGTGGCTATCTTCGATGCACTGAATTAAATGTGCTCCACAGACGGCTTTACATCCAGACTTAAGATATGAGCCGCTCTCAGCTCACCGTTAAACCTTTTCAGACCGATTTGTTTGTCCAGATATATCAAGCAATCAGCGTTTTTTTTTCCAGTAGCTCCGACTCGCAGGGTTTTTAAAGGACCCACTTCAAAATTGCAGTTATTTTCATGTGCAAAGCTCCTTTACCTTTTAAAGGCCCCTGTGTGATCATTGGTGTTGGACTGAAGATTTGTGAGGAGCCCCCAGCTGGAGCAGTGTTAAAGAGCAGATCACATAAAGTATGCTGGGGTTCTCCCATCGCGGGTCATGCTACCGAAACTATAAACTATTCTTCATACATCTTTATAGGAAGCACTCCGGCTACTTCTGAATAATCTGCTCGAGTTTTTTCTTTTTTTTTTTGGTTTTAGAAATGTTTACATTTTTGTACACACTTTTTTTTCACGAGTATTTGTTTCGTAATTTAGTCTTTTCATGGCTTCATGTATTAGTGAACTTAAAGAAGCACTAAGCGCAGTGACCCTCCTCCCTATAGGTGAATAACGGCCTGAGATAAACTCCAATACAACCTCAGTGCGGACGTATAAAATGATTTTCCCCTCTTCCTAAAAGACTTTCTCACGAGAACATTTATTGCCAGTGAAATGACTATTTAGCTTGAATCCGACAGCCAGAATTTAGTCCCCCTGTTTTTTTCCTCCACAACTAAGTTGTTAATCATTAACGTATGTTTACAGTCACAGAATTCCTTTTATTTTTTTTGCACTTTTGCAATTGACAAATGCAAACTTTGTTGTATAGTAATGTTCACAGTTCAGACTCTTAAATCAGGGAAGAAAAATGTGGTGCAAAAGCTGGTTTCCCGACTCCTTTGTTTTAATTCAAATCACGTTAAAAAAATAGAAGTGATATTTTATTGTGTCCATGCACGGTTCTACATGGCAGTGAGTCCTCATTAAACGTTAACCCTTTCTTCGCCCTGAGAGCAAAGTGATTTAGTGACCAGGCTTGTTTAAGGGGGTATGTAAATCTGCAAGAAAAATGGAGTCTATAGACATTGATTAATATTGGTAATGCTGTCCACCCCCTCCTCTGTGTTTGTAATGGCCTTCTTCTCACCTTGCTAACCATGAGTCCTGACAAGAGGTATCCTGCCGGGCTCGAAATGAGCCTAGAACGCGAGCACGTGCCACAACAGTGTGTGGAAAATGATCCTGCTGTCATTTGCTCATTCCACGGTGGTGTACTTAGAGCTCGGCTCGCTATCTCAAAGAGAAGACGGGAGGGGGGGAAAAAAGCAAAAACAAAAAGGGGAACACCTTCGCCCCTGAGAGGCAGATACTGTCATTGTCAAGGACAGATTTTGGGTCTAATCTTACATATAAGTGAATGTTTTTAAAGAGTCATTCTGAAGGTTAAAAAAAACACCATACACAATGCTGGCTTTATGCATGCTTGCTTGGACCGAGTGCTAATGCTGGGCTGCCATACCATGCTGGCTGGTAATTGCTAACACATGTGCTACCTCTGTCTCGCTGCAGCCGACCGAGGGAGTTCTGGCGCCTGGACTACTGGGAGGACGATTTAAGGCGGCGACGTCGCTTCATCAGGAACCCCTTCGGATCCACTCACTCAGAGGCGGCGCTCAAAGCCGCGGCCGACCACGGTCAGTCACATCCGCCTCGTCCCAGCCTGTTGTTTCTTCTCTTACATGGTGGCAGCACCCGGTACAAGGCAATAAAAATTAGTCCTCCCGCTGCAATAAAAGATTTATTGTACCACAAGACAAGTAAAATAGCACCCTCATTTGAATTTCACACAAGTAATTGCCTTCTCTGCCTCCTATTATGCAAAGCTGGACTAATAATCAGCCGCAGTGTTTGTGTGTTTTACTCGCACACTCAGTTATGAACCGAGTGGCTGTGAACGACATGAAATATTAAATTTTGTTAATTCTTTTTTCATCGCTGCATAACAGTGGCTGATATCAGTGGTAAGTAACATCCATAATCAATCTTCTATTTTTCTTACTAATTTTTTTCTGCATTTGCTTTGGGTGTTGATTAATTATGGCTTTGACTAATTCCTTTTGCAGGATAAATTTCAAAATCAGTGGTGGAAATAATACAAAAGAAAAAATCCAAGTCAATTGTATTATTAGGTTGAATTAATTGATTTAATGTCTGCTTGCTAAACCTTCATATTTTGAATCTGTCCTTTCAGGTTAAATGTAATACTGAGGAGGAAAGACACATTTCAGAGTAATATACAGCTCTGTTGAAGAGCTTATGTGTAGTTTGAAAATACGCCCAATCACCTAGAATAGTCATTAAAACCAACAATATTAATATGTTTTTTCATTCCTATTGGGATAGTTCACATCAGTTCTCCCTGTGCACTTTTCCTGTGCAGGACAGGTGCAGATTTATTGCTTGAGAACATCT
Source organism: Macroramphosus scolopax (assembly GCA_901007825.1). NCBI lineage: Eukaryota > Metazoa > Chordata > Actinopteri > Syngnathiformes > Centriscidae > Macroramphosus > Macroramphosus scolopax. Next base: position 50,347 of record CAAKHC010003980.1, on the reverse strand, counting down.
ACACATTCGCAGCAGTCACTTATTCACAATATCTAAATGACACATGTCCTTGTATAACACTTGGTGTTGCAGAGCACGTGTAATCCCTCATTTCTGCAAAAAGGGCCGAGCACACCTCAGGGTTTGCAAACTCCGCCGAGCTGTGCCTAGATTAACAGGATCCGTCAATTACTCCCCATAAGAAAATGACCGTTTCTGGGCCAAACTGTCCTCAATGTGTCACCTGCCAACGTCTCCTTAAATGTGACCTCAAAGACAAATGGCAGGCGTGGCAGGCGTCAATAAGATTGTGATCTAAAAAGCAATAAGTGTTGGGGATCCCAGAATCCTGAGAGACTTCTGGTGTGCAGTAATGGCTGCAGGGAGGAGGCAGCTGGTGACCGGGGTGCAGAGTCCAGCTGGTTGCTGTTCCTCTGCAGCAAGCCTCTGAATTTTACTTCCACCTTAATTCCTCCTTGTTTTTTCCCTCTAGCTTCTTCATGAGATGATAACGCCTTGAGGGCATTCTATGAGTTAGCGAGTTGATCTGCATTTCAATGTGTTTCAGAACTATTTCAGCTTATGTGCTGCATACATTCATCACTGAGGGGAAAAGACGCATTCCTGCAAACAACATTTGGTTTCAAAGTCAAGTCTGTGTAAAAATAGCCAGCAGCCAGTTGTGGCAAGGGTACGCTATACCTCAAGAGAGTCCAGTGCCTGACTGAAGTATGGGGAATATATCATTAAAATAACTCCTTGACATTGAAGCCTGACGACATCTATTTTCTGATGTAAACCTTTCGTCTTGTTTAAGTCGACCCGACATTTGTTACGGAAGTGCAGCTCAAGAGGAGTATGCAGGGCTGAGTTTTCAAACAGAGCACAAAGGTCATATCTGGCTGTAATTATATTCATCAGATGCAGAGGGCGAAATGCAGCCTCACTCCTTAAGAAAATAGAAGAGCAGCCTGAATTTACACTCATTTTTCTAACTATTTGTGGCTGCACTTTTCAAATTCTCAGACATTGATTGCAAATTCAGGAGCGATGGAAAATATTTTTTTGGTGACGTTTCTTTTCCCTTTAAAACATGTAGAAAATGAAATTCTGTGTTTCGCCTATGGACAACTGTTATCATTCATACTGTGCCAAGATGATTTCCACAGGAGAGCGTGTGGCTTCCACCAGGTTTGAGTAGGTTTGAGTAGGTTGTATGTATTTATGGCTGGAAAGAACCATCTTTCCTTGGGATTGATTTGGTCCGGGCCAGGCCTCATGTAGCAGAGGTGGCAGAGTAAATACCCGAAGACTAATGTCTCTGTTCTGGCAATCAATACTCGCCTCGTGACCACACTCCTGGCTATGCTCCCGTTAAAAACAAATTTGTTAATTTTGACAATTTAATTGCTGCGACCATGCATGCCTGGAGTTGTATAAGCAGGTAGTTGAACCTCTCAGTCGGGGAAATGGGGTCTCGGAAAAAAGTGTAACCTGTTGGGATTTATGCAGGTTCCTGCTCACTGTGTGATGAGTAATGAGTTTGAAGTCCCCTGAAACAGGCACGCCAGCTCCGTGTGATTGATTGCTCATCATTGGCATACTTTTTAAATTATGTGTGCATTTACTTTAAAAAGAAAAGTTAATAATAGTTTGATTCAAATTTCTAAAGGTGTGTTTTCCTCGGGCCCGTCGTCGTGACGACCGCTTACTTACTTTTTGTTCGTTATAGTGGAATCCACGTTTCACACTACCCAGACGTTGATAATTTAACTGTTGAAATGTTGTGTTCCCTTAGGTTCAACAACCATTCGTGCATTTGACATAATCCCCATACGCCCCCCTCACACACACACACACACACACACACACACACACACACACACACACACACACACACACACACACACACACACACACACACACACACACACACACACACACACACACACACACACACACACACACACACACACACTCCCATACGATACCGCCACCACCTCAGTTAAGAAGAATAGAAAAAACATCTAAAGACCTGAAGGAGAAGTTTGCAAATTGTTGTCACTTATGTGCTCATCTTTTATTTATGCCTAATACAATTAAATAACCTTCCTCACTATTCTAATTCACTCAGACAAATAATATGCTGACTGATCCTTGTTGTGTGTTTGTATATTTCGGGTGGAGCAGGGTTTTGAGTCTGCTCCTCCTTGAGGATTTGTTGCATCACATTGTGCATGAGTGAGGCCTCGATAGTGCGTGTTAGCAGTACTCGCACGGCGGGTTGAGTGTTGCCCTGCATGTTTTGCAGTGAAATGCACCGACAAGTCGCCTGTCCACTAGCTTGGTGTGAATCCAATGGCATGTGGTACGTATTAGGGGAGCTGGTAGTAATTTCAGTGCTGCTAACTAAGGAATCCTCCAGGGAGGCTTAATTACAGGAAGACCATTCTAAATATCAGCGAGCTGCATATTTTCCATGACAAGAGATTTTTTAGCTCCTCTCGCCGTTTCAAAGCCACATGATGCAGCTGTGCATTTTCAGGAAGTGCAACTGATCTCCCCTTCAGGTGATGATGAATAAACCCCATTATTTACGTGTTCAGCGAGGGATTGAAACGCTCTTGCTTTTACCTATATGCTGGATTATAAAAACATACACACGCACAGAAGCAGCGATGCCAGTTTATGTTTACAAAGAGGGCAGACTTTGCCAGCTCGTCTTTGTGTTGTGTACTTGTGTCTTTGGATCCTTACACGCACCACTGCGGAACGCAGCGCTCTGTAAACGTTTGCAGATTACCTTTTTTTAAAACAATCCATTTCAGTTGAGATCAAAACGGGGAGCGTACGACCGTCAGTCCCCTTCCATATGTTTGGATAATCTCTTTGGGAAATTCTATGTGTTTTGATGTATAAACCAAATAGGATTAGAACCTAAATGTTTTCGGTTTTGCTTGTGTGTGTGTGCAAAAGTTTGAAAATGCACTGCAGCTCTGTTTTGCTCCAAAACTGCTGACACAATGTTAAACTGCAGTGCTGCTGTCCGATAAAACGAAATGAAAATGAGATCAGATTGTAAAAAAAACCATAAATAGTCTGAAATTGATGTGCACTTAAACTGATAAATTAACGCATGTCTGAAAATATAATTATAGATTCTAATTTGAATGTTAGCTTGTTATGATGATCTCTGATTGGAGGGGACAGTCCGTTTTTATTTTTCACTACACCACAAGAAGTCTGAATTCATCGAGTAGGAAAAAAAGTTTATGGCTCATTTAGGACTGCAGCTATTCCTTCTCTTTGTCTGCTTTCTTTTTCCATTTGGTGCTGATTGAAAGTAAAATGTAACAAAAGACATGTCAGTTCTTGGTTTCATGTAAAAACAAAACTCTACAATGAACGATGTCAAACGATCTTGCTGCATTGACGAACAATAAAATACTCCGTGGCTGCACACTGCATTTGATTGTATGGCTGTAATGTATTAAATATAGATTTAAAAGAAGCCCCCTTCTCCCTCCAGCCTCCGAGGAGGATGTTCTCAAAGGCAAGCAGTCCATCAAGAGTCAGGCTCTGGGGAATCAGAACTCGGACAGTGAGACGTTACTTGACGGAGACGATGACACGCTGTCATCCTTGGAGGAAAAGGACCTGGAGAACTTAACAGGTAAGACATGCATCAACCCTTGCACCTCTCATTCCTGCTTCTTTAGTCAGTCTCACCCCTCCCTTCCCCTGCATGTGTTGTTTGTTCTGCAGCCGTGAAAAAATAAATAATTAAAGCTCCTTTGTTTTGTTGTGTTGAACGGTGTCTAACATTTTGCCTTATGCACAAGCATCCGTATCTCCCATGGCATGCTAGTTTCCGGCTAATATGTATTTCTTTTAATAATTTATTGTTTAAAAGTTGTTTGCTAGCAGTGCACCGCCCTCCCCTTTAGCATTAAACTCTTCCTCCCTATTGCACCAGTAATGTAGAGACTGCCTGCCTGCTCAGTTTTCTGTCTCTGCCACTGGAGGTCTGCCTCACAAACACACACACAAGCCTGAGTAGCAACACTCCAAACATGTTTTATCCAGCATTAGACAAGTTTATCCCGGGCTTCTTACCCGGAAATCAGATATTTTCTTCTCCACAAAACAGAAGCATTGCAGAATAAAAACCTCAAACTCAACTGTGTGCATGAGCCTGAATTACTCGTCCAAACAACCTTTATATAAAATAATGTTCTTTTTCAAGGCTTTTCTGATATGTAGTTTAAAAGCTCTTAATGAAATATCATAGTCTGTTAATCGGATTGCAGAGTAATCCTCATTTTAATGTGCATGCCAGTCAGCAGGCTAAGCTGCATTAATGGGGGCTATTAAAATAACGTCGCTGGATGACAATGGGATTAAACCGTCTAATAAAGAGACGTGCACGCTGCAGGAGCTGCGTGTCGGCCGAGGTTCAGCTTCCCCTTTAAGCAGCTGTCTGCTTCAGGTGGAAGTGAACGCAACTAAAAAATGTTAGTTCAACCTACGCGCAGCATGTCGGTGCTCACAAGAGGCCGAGGAGTCAATGTCTTTTCTTTTTTTTTCTTTCTATTGTTTTTATTTCATCCAATGCACGAGTGTGAGGGTGCTCAGGGAAATCAAGCCGGGCTCCGAGCCTCCTTTCTGCGCAGCGCACATCTGCAAACACAAAGCCTCATATGTGCGGGGCTTCCACCCACTGCTCCCCTGAGCCGGGCTCATTGTCATGCTGGCATAAATTAAGATTGATGAGAGATTAAACAGCTTCACCCAACAGCTCGCATGTCGATTCTGACGGAGTTTGGCAATTTTCGCCTCAAAGTTTCACTTTTAATTTTTTTTGCTTTTGCAGCTTCATGTTACCTCGAATTTTAAGACGAACTTTGCTGATCACTGTTTTTAATAATATCCAATGCACAATACAACGTCCTCCTCTCCTGCTGCAGCCAGCAGTGTGTTCGGTTTTATATGTTTGTGTTACCACCGGTGGCTTTTTAAAAAGGCTACATGTGTTTTTCAGTCCCCCTGCTTGTCTCCTGACCAGCGTGTGTCTGTCCTGCAGGCCCGGTAAACTTGAGCACCAGCGCTCAGCTGGTGGCTCCGGCCGTGGTGGTGAGAGGCACCCTGTCCATCACCGCCTCCGAGCTCTACTTCGAGGTGGACGAGGACGAGCCCGGCTTCAAGGCCATCGATCCAAAGGTAAAAAAAAAAATCGATCGGGTATCAGATTGTCGCTTAATGCAGAAGCCCTGCTGCAGTTTGTTTGTTGTAGTACAGGTGCCAGTCAGTCAGTGTTATTTAGGATGAGCACACGGAACGAGGTGCAGGAGTTAATCTGTTTTATGATTATTGTGAAATTCTATTTGAACTGAAAGTAAAGATTTTATAAATATTAACAAAATAAAATGGTCTTTTTTCCCTCCCATTAATATTTTAAATTTAACGCCACGGTTAATTGTATGGATAAACAAATTATAATTATTTAAAATAAATAATCAATAATTGATCAAAGTCACTTTGGGGAGGAAAACATGACGGCGATGGGATCAATTCCTCCTTTAAAATAAATTACACGAGAGAATTAAAAAATAAAACGTGACATTTGCAGAGATATTGATGGCGACCTACAGGTGGTTGAGTTTGTTCCGTTTAGTGCATTAATGTATCGTTCGTGTGTTTTAAATGTGTTTAGTTGTGCATGTGAAGGGATGAATTGTAATTCATGTAATTTCTTCTTTCTTATAATTCAATTCACCTGATAACGTCGATGTCATAGAGGCTGTACTGTACTCATCAGATGAAGGCTTCAGTTTGCTGAAGGCCTCTGATGTTCCAGGCCTGTTTATTAACAAGGTTGATTTATTCATTTACAAATCTATTTTTGTAAAAGAAAAAAGAAAAGATGAGCTAAAGTACACCGTGCACATCCTCTCGTTAAATTTAGAATTGTTTCCCCCAACACACACACACACACACACACACTACAGGTTAGATGATCTCCTGCTAAATAAATAATTTAACGATTCTCTCCATCAGACAATAACAAAATAAAAATGCAACAGATCCGCCTGTCATCTCAGCTGTCAAAGCACGTCAAGACACACGAGGCCTAGTTGTAATTTAATTTGCAACATTTTTATTAACATTTCTTTTTTTTTTTTTTTAAAGTCACATACTGAAAAAAAAATGAACTTGGCACGCTACATTGTATTCTTTCACTTAACGATTTTTGTGCATATATTTAAATAAAAGTTTCTTCACTTCGTGGAAACATTTAAAGGACACAAGTAAAAGTTTTTACATTTATCTGGAAATGTACCTTCATCTTCTCCCCGGCAGTTGCTCCATTTTAAAAAAAAAATGTAGTTTGCCTGCTGCATTATTTAGTTACTGATTTTGTTCACATTGCTTGGAGAATCAGTTGGAGGATCACCTTTTGTCCTTCTCTGAAGTTTTTTATCCCAAAAATGTCTCTCGCCGCCGTCTCGGCCAGCACTTTTATAATTTGTCCAAACTTTTAGCATTGGTGAGGATTTCCCTCGCTAGTCTCCAAGTCTGCTTAGCAGCAGCCTCCAGGGCCGAGTGAGGCTTTCCCTGAAACAAGTCCAAGTTTGGCAAGAAGTAGTGGGGACATCTGCGGCACTGCAGGCAGGATATGAGCTGCAGCAGGATGCCGTTCAGTCGGTCTCCGAGACAAGACTCGTCCCAGTCGGTCTCTCGTGGGTGCTTCTCGCACTCGTACAGCAGCAGGGACTTCATGTGGTAGTTGTTGAGCGGCTGCCCCGGTAGCTCCAGGTGACGGTCTCTCAGAGTCTTCAGCACGGACAGACACTTCTTCCTGCAGCCGGCCATGAGCAGCCTGTTCTCGGCCTCGCTGAACTGCAGCACCCAGGCGTCGCTCTCCGCGGAGCTCTGCTTCCCCGTTAACGAGTAGCACTCTTTGGAGAGGAGGTTGAACCCCTCGGCTTTGACTTCTGCTACCCGGTTAGGACCCGGCCAGGGGATGTGAGGCATGGGCCACTGAGCTGCACTTCTGGGCCAAATCCCAGTGCACTTGAACGCGGGGGTGATCTGCACCACATACCTCTCCCTGATCCGTAGTTTGACCTCACTGGTGTCCGCTACCATCTTAACCACGTCGCGGTAGCTGCATTTATCCACGGCCTGCGCCACCAGAGTCTGAAACCTGGAGCGGATCTTTCTGGCTGATAGGTAGCCCGAGGCGGTGATGAACTCGACCCACAAGGACATGCTCCTTTTGCGGCCGTCACTCAGCTTCAGCACCGCGCAGCCGGGCAAGGAGCCGTCGTCCACGAAGTTGAACACCCCCATTTGGTTGAGGTAGAGCACCACCTCGAACTCATTGGGGGAGATGACCTCCATCCCCTCATAGCGCGCATCTATCTCACTGAGGGAGCTGATGAAACGAGGCTCCTGCACTTCCACCTCCTTCAGGACATCCGACACCACTTTACAAACCTCCCTTATAGTCTTCGCAATGGCCGCTTTGCGAGCTTGGCATCGTTCGTTGTAATATTTGTTTAGCTGGTACACCAGCTTTGCCTGCGTCGCGATCATGTTTGGGCAGAGGTCCGGGCTGAACACCGGAGAGTCGCAGTAAGTTGACGGATCCAATGCTTACCGGTAAAGCCAGAGGCAAACGCTTCCCCTTGCAGGAAAAATGTGTAATCAAAGTTTTTTTTTTTTCCTGCTGTTGCAGCGGATGGACGTCAGTATAAGGAGGAGGAAACGGATAGGGATGCAACGTAATAGCCTGCTAAATATCAGTCCAACTCATGAGCACTTCCAGCATTCATAGTCAAGGTTCGGTGTAACTCTCAGAGTCCCGGGCTTGCAGACGCTTAACGCTAAAACAACCGTCTCATCTCCTCTTCTTATTTTCTCCTCTGTGCCCCCGCTCACTTTTCGTCCACACTCAGCTGTGAGCTGGACTTGTGTAGTTTATGAATGGCTCCTTTAGGAAGAGTGAAAGGGGGCGGGGCTTCTGCTCCTGCAATCATGTGCGGAGCTGTCAGTGCGGGCAGCCAATCAGCGCAGCCGGGCAGGCGGTCCTGCAGGACACCTCCAGTCCGCCTCAGCAGCAGCATCTGTCCGCTGCTGCCGAGTCCACGCAGGACAAAACAAAGCTTCGGGTTTATACGGATGCCAGTGAAAACGATCCCAGCCAGCAGTTACACATTTTGTTCTTGACAAGTGTTATTCTTATGCGCGCGATTCCGCCCAGTGAGTCGCGAGGATTAAGAGTTTAGACACTGTGTGAGTGGCAGTCTTTAACAGACCTGCTTGTATTCTGCAGATAAGTCTCACTCTCTTTATCAGTTTGTGATGCAATTTGTTTTACTTCTGTTTTAATAGCGTTTTCTCTCCTAATTTATTCTCATACATTTGCTCATGCATCGTTTTCCGTGTAGCGTGCCGTGCATGCGTTGTTTATAAAAGCGGTCCCTTTTCTTCTTCTTTTTGGCTTAAAGCACGAAAATTAGCATTTTTAAAATAAAAATGAAAATGCAAATATCTATTTTTATTACGGGTCATTTCAATTTAATTTTATTCTTGGGCAAATAAGTTAATTAAGCTATTTTACTTATATAAATCTTTAACTATTCTTTTCAACGGAGTATCGTTTTGTTAATGTGCATTTAAAGCCGTCAAGGCTGCACCTGCACTTCAGGCTCAGTTAAACTGGGATTACGGTGGCCTGAACTCAAACACGGAAATCCCCTCAGATTAACGTGAACAAATATTCATCTGATAAGATTTTATCCGAGTAATTGATTTTATTCCATTGAGCGTTTCACTGTTATTTACACAGTCAATATTTTGTAGTCCAATAATTGAAAGAAGACACGCCACGTCACACACACACACACACACACACACACACACACACACACACACACACACACACACACACACACGTT